>PVJD01003233.1:0-169829 GCA_004026545.1 Mormoops blainvillei | reverse complement strand
AGGGGTCCTCTGGCGGCCACAGAGTAATCCAGCCGCAGACGGGCTGTGTGGGCCTCCAGGCTTTTCTTCGCCGCCCTGGCCCCGCTGCCCGACTCCCGTGAAATGTTTCAGCCTGAAGGCTCTACGGAGTTTTACACCCACCTTCCACGCCCCAACTTAGTCAAGACGCTTCTGCATTAAGTATCTCCTGTATTCAGAGGTGCTGTTAAGTGTTGGGTGTGGAGAAAACATGTGTAATCTATCAGCGTGGGAGCCTTGTCTGTCCCAGAGCTTCTCAAATGTTAACGTCCCCTTAAATCACATGAAGATTTTATGCAAATTCAGGTTCCGATTCAGGGGAGCTGGGGTGGGGCCTGAGACCCTGCGCTGCTGAAGAGCTTCCAGGTGATGCTGATGTGCTTGGTCCTTGAACCACACTTTAAGTAGCATAGGTGGAGGCCCGTGCTTCTCACAATGTGGCCTGTGAACTCTGCTAATAATGGTCTGTAATGAGATAGATGCAGACACTGACTGTGAGCATTAGAAATTTATATGGCAAGTCAACATTGCTATAACATTGCAGAGTGAATGTGCATTTTGCAGTTTTAAATTTCATTTCTCTAGTAATTTGTTTTTATGGTGGTAGTTGACAAAAGTATCCATCTACGATGGATTGGAAATTGTGCAGAATGGCTCTTCAGCATGGGTAGTGTAGGAAGCAGTGGGCTAGATGACTTCTGACACACTGCGGCTCATGTACAGAAGTGTCCTGTCTGTGGGGACCGACCCCAGTGGCAGGTGATTCCCTACAGAGGACCCCCAGCCAGGTCCTTGGCATTTCCTCTCCTTGACTGTTTTCCAAGCTCAGCGCGGTGTTTTCGTTCCCAGGCAGGATTCTGGGTATTTCAGACAAAGGTTTAATGTATCAGGGGAGTTTAGCCTCTGATGATGCCAGGAAATGCCAACTAACAAGAGAGATTGGCAGCTGGAGAGCCTCTGAGGGCCCAGCCTGGAAGACATCCGCACCAGGCCTGGGCAGCCCACCCTCTTCGTCCCTCAGCAGGATTTGACTCCACCGTGGCAACCACCTGCCCCACTTCGGAGGAAGAAACAGCCGGCCAGAGAAACAGGCCCGTGAGAAGCCTTCCTGCCTCGCGTGCCCGCAGGGGCGGGCTGGGTGTTAATGAGCTCGAGTGCAGTCACAACAGGAGTGGGGCCAGCTGGAGCCCGCCCATGTTTGACCTGCGGTCATTTGGCAGGACCCAGACTGCCGAGGGAGTGGTCAGAGGCGAAAACACAGTCTGGCTTTCTCGTGCAGAGGCAGCCTCTGTTGTGCTTGGCCCTCTGCAGGCTGTCACGCATGCCGGACAAGACTTGTGGGAAAGGCCCTGGGGAGGCGGGACAGGCAGGACTCGGTTCATATCTCGCCTTCTTCCTTCCATCCCCCACCGTCGGTGCCTGGTCCAGGGCTCAGGAGGCTTGTGTGTTGCCCAGCCCCCTCTGATGCCTTTTCTAGAGTCTCCCTCATGGTAATCCCGCAACTATCACAGATCTGTGGGGTCCATTGCCATCTCTACTCAATGTTAACTGGGTTTGAAAATCACAGAGAAAAGGAGTTGATATTGAATATCTATGTGTCGAATGACCTTTTTACATTTTTTGGAAATCAGTCACGCCAGTGTTCAGAAGGTTATGATTTCAGCTAAGCTGGATTTAATTGAGTGGGCAGACTTTGATTTGTGCCTGTGATTTATGGGCTGACCTGAAGCTGCTTTACCTTTCGATTTGTGTCACCGGCTAGTGCAGCTCTAGGTTGACCATAGGAGGACTTGTCATTGAGAATGCGTGTGTGCACGTTCACCTTTGTACAAAAGGGGAGACTTGATCAGGTGGGACTTTTGAGCTGTTCTTCCAGAGGTGGAGATGAGCTGACCTCCTCTGGTCATTCCTTCTTGCTGTATAGGACAAACGCCACTGCACACCTTTCTGGGACAGGTGCCTATGGCCAGGGATGGTATCCATGGGTGGGGAACCAAAGTAAAGCTCTTTGGTCTATCCAAGCTTTGGACCCATGACTGCGGCTTCATTATTCCTTTCCCATTGCCATTGAGCCTCTTCACACATTTTGTGAAAATGAACTTTAATACACATGTTTATAGGAAGAGGAAGAAGGGCCTTTGTGGCCACATCTCATGTACCGTGGTCCAAGTCTGTTAAGACACTAGAAGGACTTGCCTCGGTTAGACGTCTGGGACTAGCCTCTTCCTTACCCTCCAGCTACAGATGGGTTTCCAGACTCCTCGAAGTAATTACCCAGAGCAAGTTTCTCTGGAAACCCTGCTTTCTTGCTCTAATCACACTGAGAAAATCTTGAGAGCCTTGTGCACTTGTTTAGGATGTTGTCTGCATTAGATGTCGGGAAATAGAGAGAGAGGAGCCAGTATCTACTCACTGTGACCTTAGGCAGACATCAGAGCTCGCATCCTGCCACCCAGAGTCCCTGGGGAAATAAGGCTTCTGAGAACTGCTCCCAGTTACCAGTTAGCTTGGTTAGGTGGTTCGTCTCTCTCCCCTGCCCCAGGCACCCAGTGCGCCCTCCTGGACACTGAAGTTTAGGGATGGTCAGTTCTTACTGTGTATCACTTGTGAGCTTCAGCAAAGCTAACTGACTCCTTCACCGAATACAGATGTCTCTTAGCCCTTGTTTATATCTTTCCTAATATAAAAAGTTAAGTTCATGTTTATTCCTCCACTTCTACAGTCAAAGTCACCTAGATGCTGTGCGTGTGTGGATGGAACCCACCTTATTGTAGCATTAAGTAATTAACTTGTGCTCAGAACCATACCAGTCTGTGCAGTAAAAGAGAAAGAGAAAGGCTGATCATATGTGGTTAAAAAAAAAAAAATCTCTGTTGGCCTCTGGAGTAGCAGAGAACCATGAAAAAAGCCAGTCGGCATCATCTTGTCTCCTTTCCTTAGCACTGTGGGCTGCAACTGGGCCTGGCCGCACCTCCTGCATGACCGGCATCCAGCGTAGTCCCATAACTCTCAATCGGGAAGGCTGGGGGAGGGAGGGGGGAACACTTGAGGTCATATGTTCCCATGATTTCTACTAGTTCACTGGGGGAAAAACTGGGGGGAAAATGCGTGAAGGCAAAACGTAAAGCTAGAGACTGATGTAGTAATTTGATGACTTGAATACCAGTGAAAATCCTGCAGATTCATTCTCTTGTTAAGAGCTCCCAAACGACACCCCAGTGATTCCTGCGGGATGTTCAGCGGTGCAGTGGAATGGTGGCCCAGCGTTCCTGGCCCCTGGCAGGGGGGTGGGGGGGTGGTTCTTGAGAACCTCTGTCTGGCAGGTTGCTCCAGAGTTGGGGCTGGAAATGAGTTCCAAAACTAGAGATTTCATATCTGGGGGGTAGAGGTTCATAACAGGCCACTTGAGCCTGCACAGGGACAGGTGAACAGGGACTCCGAAGGAGTCAAAAAGCAGTATAAACAGTTCTTCAGAAATGAGTCCCAGGGGTGTACTATGGGACTGGCTCTGTTTGCATTTGAAGCATGGCTGTTGGGAATTCTAACTAGTACAACGCTCTGCGAAACAATTTGTAAATATTTAGCAAGAAGCTTAAAAAGATTCAGATCTTTGAACTAGTGATTTTTTTTTTACAGGAAACAATTCTAAATGTTAAAGAATGGTGCTAATCACGCCATACATATTTCAACATTGTTTAGCTAAGTTAGAATTCATCTAACTACCCATTTATAGGGGAGTAGTTAGGTGAATTTGGCATATTAGGCAGCCATTTAAAATTTATTTTTATAAAGGCCAATATTGTAACTGATTCTTGTGTGATAACATTAAGTGGAAAAGCACAATACAATTGAAACTTTTTACAGTGCATACGATAAAAACTGCAAAGAAATCCACCAAACATGCTAACAATAGTTACGCTTGGAAAATGGAACTAGATGTGATTTATTTTTTCTATTTTTCTGCATTTTTTTCTAAATTTCCTTCAGTGAGTATTTATTGCTTTTATAATGGGAAAATAAAATTTTAAAAATAGAAAGAATCCCAAAGAGGTTTTTTTGTTTGTTTGTTTGTTTTTGTTTTTGTTTTTAGATAGCATCTAGGTCTGAGAACAGAGAGAATTTAATGTATCAGTGTTCAATCCAAAGGTCTCTATTCAGCCAACCAATTAACTCAGTGGGGAGAGTTCTTTTTCTGAGTGGGTCAGTGGTTTGCTGGGTGGCCGGGCCATCTCATGACACGTGCCATGAGTGGGCCTCAGAGAGATGACGTGTGGGAGGAAGGATCAGCATGGGTCTTGCCCCACCGCTGCGATAAATCCACCAGCCAACTAGAATTAAGGGCTTCCTATGAAGAATACATCCTGTTTTGAATTGAGGATGATACAGAAGTGCAAAGGAAAATTGTTGCCCAAAAGAACTTGCAAGCTGGCATTCTTACCCAGTGGCAAAATGCTATTAAGACATATACACGCAAAAGAGTTCATGAACATAACTACATTTATATATACCTACTGTACATGTATATAAATATACAGGCATATATGCTCATTCACATACATGCTACAACACTCTCTCAAATATATTGATAGCTCTGACAATATATGATAATTGTGCCGCAGCAAATAAGCACTTATCCTGGTGGGATAGTAGCATTGTCTTTGAATACAAAGGACAGCATATCATTGCAGATCATTTTGCCAGCAATAACAATAATTGCAGACCATACCAATACACTCTCTGTCATTAATGAGCTGATACCCTAGCAATCTCCATTTGCAAAATGCCACACATAGCAATTTTAAAGTCTTAATTATTTTGCCAAAATTGAGTGGGCATGCTTGGGGTGAAAGTCTCGCGGAGGCTTGGGAGACTCTGCCACAGGGATCTCGTGTTTGGTTCTCCCCTGGATCCCTCCCGGTGAGCTCGTACAGCCCTCCTCGTCCCCCCTCCCCCCACCCGAAGATGCTGAGCATAGAGCGGGCTGCACGACAGAAAGGAGCCTGCAACTACGCGTTCTTGCTTCTGTGCCGCGCTCCTCAGCTGGTCAAATATTGCCCAAGCAGGCAAGACAAACAACTGCGAGAGGTGCTGGCTGGCGTCTGGCATGCGTTCTGTCCCCTGAGATCAGCTGTGATCTTAGCTCTCTTCCCACTTCCTCTTCTTGGACTTCCTGGGACTTCAGGGAACGAAGGGACCTTTAGCTCTTTGCTTGGGCCAAGCAGGCCAGTGCAGGTGACTCCTTAGAAAGCACACCTAGAGGCCTGCCCATACATCCTGCACAGGAAAGAGACCCCCCCCCACCCAGCACTCCCAGCTTCCCTTTTCTCCCCGTCTCCCTCATATTTCCTCATCCTGCGATTTATTTTATTTTTTCTCCCTCAAAGCAAGCAAATGGATAGAGGTGTGAATAATTGATTGAGAGAAGCTGCAATGACTAACAGCTCTGGGTGGAATCTCTGTCGTTCAGGATGCCTTGGGAGGTTCAGAGGGAGGTGATCTGAATGACAACCAGGGCCCCCTGGCTCCTGTCCCACAGGGTCTGCAGGCGGCAGGGGAGCCCACAGAGAGCCGTGACCACCTGGCCGTGTCTGGACCCTCTGCTAGAAGCCAGCGCCCTGGGAGAAGGGTGCAGAACCATGGAAAGTTCTTCTCCGTTCTAATCTGATTTGGCTCACACCAGGTGTGGTCTAAACGTTCACCCCAAATGTGTGAGTGTGTGTGAAAAATATGGCCCAGTGGTGGAAGTCCTCTGCTTTATTAATACGGAGGCCAGACGTTACCAGGCTGTGTTCACCACAACTGTAATGTCACTTGATATTTAAATAGCGATTTTCATATAAAAGATTCTTTGGTCAAACTGGGAAATGCTTTTCAGCCTCTTTTTAGAGATTCACTGTGCACCTAAGTATATTAAAACACCTGAGAAGTCTAGAAGTAAATTCTTCATTTGCATTTTTGCCTTTGTTTTCTCCAAAGTTACTCGGCCGTGGGATCACTTTATTTTTATTTTTATTTTTTACGTATTGTAGAACACTGCCCCACAGTATATAATTTAGGAAAATATTGGTATGTGTAGCACGTCCCGCTCCCATCCCTAAAAGAAGACACAGTGAGGTTGGAGATGTGAGTTTGAAGGCTGTTTCTGCTTCAGACCAACTGAGAGATTTTGCAGGGGTCCCTGAGCTTCTATAAAAAGAATTAAAATCAACCACTCAGTCCCCTGATTGCATGTGCTATTGTAACAACGCTTATCACAGTGCTTGGAACCTAGGAGGCTCTTACTGATCTTATATTGAAACTGAATGTAAATATAACCCATTGGATAAAATTACCTTGCAGCTAAGCAGAACTGATGCAGATCCACTGCGGAAACGTGAGTAGCCATCTCCGGAGACTTCCGCGCTGTCCTGGGTTAACCTGATCTCCTGCCTTGTTTCTAACCTTGGCGATAGGAAGCTCTTCCTGGTTTCTCGCCAAACTCACTTCCCCCTAAGGCAGTGGCTGCTGGACCAGCGGCAGAATCAGCATCACCTGGGGATTTGTTAGACTTACACATTCCAGACCCAGATTACTGAGTCAGTTTCTCTGGAGTCAGGGACTAGCCATCGGGATTTTAGCAAGTTGTCCAGGTGATACCGATGCTCACTGAGGTTTGAAAATTGCTGCGCTGAAACGTCATCTATCTTTATTTTTGCCAAGAACCATCGGAACTCACGCCTTCATGGCCATTCTCCTAAAACTTACATCTGTCCTATCTCCTGTGCAGCTCCCGCCCCACGGAGGGCTGCTGTCTATTTCCTGGGTTCTTAGAATGGTGGCAGGTTTCTTAAAATCAGGCTTATGAAATTCTCCAAGGCAACTCTTCATGCTCAGAATGCAGGGCCACGGGATGCAGGGCCACGTCACCTCACCTGCTCCCTTCACACCTCACCCCCTGTCTCGGGGCAGGTCCTCAGATCCACCCATCTGGTTTGGTGCTGCCTTCCTGTCAGGCCCCAGGTAGTTGAGCCAAGAGGGCTGCAGTGTTGCAGCAAAAGGAAACAAGCCCTTGGGGGAGGGTTGTTGGCTAAATGTGCCTTCTGGTTGTTACCACCGTGGCCTGGCACCACCCTTTACGTTGACCATAACGCTGCAAATTCCACAGGCTGCTCCATGCAGGGAGTTGGGCAATAGATAACAACTGCCCCAAGGGTTATTTCTTTGGTATTTTAGATCATTAAAAAAGTTGTCTGTGGTTCCCAGAAGGCCCAGGGGGAGGGACGGCTTCTTCTCCTGGAATCCCACATGGGGCCAGTTTCAGCAGCTCTCAGCCAATTCTTAAGCTATACGTGTAAGTCAGTCAACACTTTTGTATTATGTGGTGAGCTCTAGCTCAGTGTGTGTGTGTGTGTGTGTAGGAGAGATGGTGGTACCTGATTCCAAGATCATGTGTGCAAGCAGTAAAGGTCAGGCAAGAATTAAATAACTGATTCCTACTTCAAAGGCCTTGAAATCTAAAGAGTGTATAGGCTATGAAGGGTGATCTGTTGGATGCTATCTTTCATTGCTTGTGAAATTTGCAAAGTTAATAGGAAGAGCTATACTCTGGGTTTCGGGAAGCCTGAATTTAAATATTGGCTTTGTCACCAACCGTTTGTGACCTTGGGCAAGATTGTTTCTCCATTCATTCTTTTACCCCTTCCTGCAACACTGGATTAATGCTGATTATACTCTCAGCACTATGCTGGTCACCTGGGGCTACATCAAAGAGCAGAGCAGAACCTCTGTTCTAAGGAAGAAGTGTTTGTAAATGGATCGCGATACCGAGGGCAAGGGTTTCCAGGGAGGCATTGACAAAGTCCAGTGGCGACCTGGAAGATGAAGCTTTGAACGCTTTAGAGAGAGAAATACTCCTCAAAGCTTGAGATACTGCCTCCATTTCCTCTTTCCCTAGAGTGATTTTGTAAAAGCCAAGTCTCATCACCCCAGTTTTAGTTCTCTCTTTTGTTTCAGAGGCCCCCAGAGTGAGAGGGGAGATGAAAAGTTACCTGGCATAACCACTTTTTGGATGCTTACATACTCCCTCCTGCAAAACACACACACCTTTGCCCACACACAACAACTTGGCCTACACTCGAACATTTCTAGCCATGGGAACTTCACCAAACTTTATGGACATCTGTTACAAACAAGAGAACTAATGGCCATTTAAGAAGTTTTAAACAAGAGATACCCATTTCAGAATTGTCTTGGCTGCCATTTTGCTTTAAAATAGACTCAATCTTGCCCTGACCACTGTGAGTCAGTTGGTTGGGCGTTGTCTCACAAACCGAAAAGTCACCGGTTTGATTCCCAGCCAGGGCGCATGCTTGGGTTGATGTTTTGGTTCCCAGTTGGGGGGAGGGCGGAAGGTAGCTAACTGATGTTTCTCCCCCTTCCTTTCTTCGCCCCTTCCCACCTCTCTCTCTATATATAACTAAATAATATATTACATAAATAAATAAATAAAGTAGACTAAACCTTAGCTACAGGTGTGTCCTGATACCCTGGAATGGAACTCTGAAGGGGGCAGGAGGGAGTTTGGATATTCTAAATCGCTCTCGTTCTCTCCTTAAACCCCATTTTACAAATGAGAAGTCTGAGACCCATAGAAGGGGAATGACTGGCTCAAGTTAGCACTTTACTTCTGCCGCTGTCCATGAAACTTATTGGAATGTTGTGTAATTTTCCCAGAGAATGGGGAGCTTGCAAAGGCACTGCTCTGGCCTCCTGTAGCAAAGGATGGGCACGGTCTGCAGAAATTCGTCACTGTAGGGGAGTAGGGACAGCCCGTGGTGCGGCTTGCATCATGCTTCTGCCTCAAACCACCCTAATCTCCAGCGGCTGCTCCGTATTAGAGAGGTCTGACATTAACCAAAAACTCAAGGAATAATCACCCAGAACATACCGTGTGCCAGCCACATGCCAGAGGTGGTGAGAAGCTGGAACTCCAAATTAAATACTCCTCCTCTTTGCTCCAAAGTACATCTCCAGTTCTGAGTGGGAAGAATAACTATTTTTGTGGCTTGGAAATGCTAGACCTCTGGCACATGAGAGAAAATTCACTTCTGCAGTGTGAGACACTGAGCGGGACAATTAGCGCCCACTGGCAGGTAGCGTCGTGACTCTAAAATAACTTGGGTGCTGTGACAGAAACAAGATAATTGGAGAGCTTTAGTGACACATAGATGGTTTTACCAGGAGCCTGTGATGGCGAGGCAAGAGATGGAATCACCAGATGTCACTCCCGCCTTCTCTCCCAGTATTCCGGCTGTGTTGGCAGAAGCTGGTGGCTTGCTCCAAAGGCCCCGCATGTCTTGGCTCCCTTCTCTCGGCACCCCTCGTACGGTCCTGAAGCCCAAGTGTGTGTTCTTTTTCTGTCTTTCAGGACAGTGTGAGGCGATACAGCGCTTGTCCTGCCAGCTATTTCAGCTTTTTCCTCTACTCAGCCCCAGGTCTCCCACGCCCCGGTCACTCCCGGCAGCCTGCTCTCAGAGGCCTCCTGCAAAGCAATGTGATTTTCAAGTGAAAAGCAGAACCTACTCTGCTGGTTCTGAGCTGGTGGCCACTGAAGGGACCAAGGAAACCACATGGTCTCTCTGGGCAGTGAAACGCCAAGACAGGAAGGGTCACGATGGATGTTAGGAGGGAGAGGCTGGAGGTGTGGACACCATGAGGGTGCAGTGTGGGGCCCCCGTGGGATGCCCTGGCACCCCTGTCTTGGGTACTGCCCAACCAGATGTGTGGGTACCACTGCAGGGAGGAAGTCCCATCTTGCACCTCGGTTTTTCTCCCTTCCCAGAGGTGATCATCCAGCTCCCTCTTCTTTCCTATCTTTAATGTTGAGCTTGAAGAAGGCGGTGTCTGGAAAAGCTCTGAGCTTATCAGAGAAACACATTCTGCAAGTGCCATCCTAGGAGAGTCTCCAAACAGGAGGCTGAGGGCATTCAGCTTGGGAAAGTGATCTTGAGGCCCGAAATCGTTTGAAGCGATTTTAGTGGGAAGAGGAGAGAACTTACTCATTTTTGGACCTGGCTCTTTTCCAACTGGGTCCCAGCAAACAAGGCTACTGGGCTGCTGTTTTATAATATAAGCATCTCATATTCACCAGTTTTTCCTAAATAGCCTTTCCCAGCTGTGTCTGGGGGGGTGGGGGGTGGGGCACAGCGAGAGGAGAGGGGAGGGGAGGAGAGGAGAGATCCTCCCCATGCCTCAAAGAGAACATCTAGGGAATACTATGGAGAATGTTTTTTTTCCCCGTGTTTTGTGTTTTACAAAATTCATGAGGCTGGGAGAGGAGATTTTGCTGGCATTTATGTTTGATGAAGAGAGAGCAAAGCAGGCAAGATAAGGTTCTCTGTAAGCAAACATTGCCCATGGCCGGGATTCAGCACTTCCCACTGAAAGCGGGAAGATGCTTAACCTTGTTTTGCACCCAAAGCCCAAGGTTTACCTGGATGAACAGAGGCAGACACGGGGAAGCCGGGTGCAGGTGGGATGGGGTCAGGTGACAGTCAGCCTGTGTCCTTTCAAGGATAGTCACAGGGACCACTTTTTTCTGATCCCAGACCAGACCAAACACACAGTCAGGGCCTACCAAATGAAATTAGAGGTGGGGGGTGCTGCCAATAGAGACATTAGGCGGCAGGCAGGCCCCCCCTGCCTGAGCAGTGATTGATCAGAGCCCCTGAGAAATGGTTATCACTGAGCAAATCGCGTCCTGCCAGTGGAGATTTAACAGCAGCAATTTCGTTTCCTTATGGTTGCTTCTTGCTGAAAGCGCCTTGCCTAACACCATTGTTTATAGTCACGGGAGTTTGAAGGGCCTTAAAAAAAAAACAAAAAAGCAAACCTTTAAAGGAAGGTGTTTGGGGAGAGCAGGGTTAAGTGCACATGAGGAGAAACAGCCACCTGATGGGGATGCAGTGGGCACGGGGACTCCCACCTCAGGCCCCTGCACGGAGCCACAGAGACTGGACCCCCTCCCTCCCTCCCCCACATGTGTGGTTGGTTGAGCTCTGCCTCAGGGAACAATGGATAATTTTCTCCTTAGTGTGAAAACTCCAAGGACTTTTTGGGAAACTTGGAACCATCCCTGGGCCAAGGCCGGCATACGTGGTGATGAGTAATAGTGCCTCTTTGAAGTCCCTTAGCTCTCTACAGTCTGATCTCAATCTGATTCTCACAGCAACCCTGAGGCAGGCACGGCAGGTGTCCATTCCTATCTTACAGATGGGGAAACTGAGGCTCTGTGAGCTTCAGGCATTTGTCTGAGGTCACGCCCATGGAACCGGAGCTGAAACCGTGCTGTCCACCCTTTTCTATCACATGAACCAGAAGGAAATGTTGTTCCTTGTCCCTCCTCCCCCCACCCCTTGTTTCCTGTTCATCCTTTTCCTTTCTAAATTCCATGCCAGGTCCCCACACACCATACTTACACTCGCCAAAGCCAAATTGTGTTTTGTCCCCTCAATAGGCCGTGCTATTTCCTACCTCCCTCACTGACACAGTTTGCTTTTCCTGTCCTTGGCAACTCTTTCATCCTTTTGAGTACTCTTGCTGTTCCTTCTCAGCTCAGATGTCACCTCCTCTTGGAAGCCTCCTCTGATTTGTCCCTCCCTTCCTCCTCCACCCAGAGCAGAATGAGTCACCCCATTTCCTGGGCTACTGCTGGGCCCCTCCATATTTCCGTCTTTGCATAGATCATACTGTCTTACGGTTATTTGGCCAACTGTCCGTCTGTTTGCATTTGCTGCGCCCTGTGTGAAAGCCTGTGGGGCAGGGATATTGAAACATATCTTTGGATCCCCAGGGTCACACTGAGAGTTCACATAGTGTTTGTTTTTGATGACTGGAGTTGGGGGCCGGGGAACCCTAGCCACATGTCACCTTCCTTGGGCCTCCAGATGCTTTCTATGTCTTGGGGGGACAATCAGACTGTTGGAGCCCCAAGAGGAGATCTCTGTGAGTTTAAATGACATGTCCTGAAGCCTTCTGAGGACTGGGTCAGGCAGGAGCAAGGGGAGTGATTTAACTCTCTGGAGAATAATACTCAGAGGCCAGGACCAAGTGGGCATGGACGCTGACCAGTGCTGGTCGTCAGCACGTGGCTGGGAAAGCCTGGCCAGAAGGACTGGCCGGGCCCCTTTCCTCCCACAGTCCTGCCCAGGCCTCCACCGGGACTCCGCATACCAGCAAGGCTCCCCGCTTGAGAATAAAGCACGCAGACGTGCTGGGGACATGAACATGGATCTTTCTATGTTCATGGAAAGGAGGCCTTTCTTCATGGGATCTTCTCCCCTGCACTCATCAGCACGCCACTTGTCAGAGTGTCTCTCTGACACCTTGAAAATGGCAGAGAGCTTGTCCCAGGGCAGAAATGGATTGTCAGGTAATGGCCGTAACTGACCCTTGGTGTCTCGCCCCCACGAGTTTTTTTCCCTGGAGAAAGCTGGAACAATTGTGTGGGTTTAAGAGGAAGTGTGCCTGCTTGAGCTGCTGATAAAATTGCTGGATGAAAATAATCGCTCTCTGTTGAGGCAAGTCTCTCACACAGATTTGTTTAAAAGTGAAAACCGTGTGGCTAATCCTGGTGGCTCTGTTTGTGTTGGGGTTCGGGTTCTTAGCAAGTGGTACTCTATCTGAAATAGTGGAAGGAAAGCCCGGAACCCACGCCAGCCCCATCACCCACAGACACTCTGGGCGTGTCCATCCCCGCAGATTTCGGACAGACGCATTCTGATACCCACTGGTGACTTCTAACTATGAGCTACTCAAGCTCACCTTCCCTCCGGCCTCTGCCGGCGCCGGCCTGGCATGCCCAGACAGCTTTGCCTTTGACATCCTGCTCGCCCTGTGAAGGAGGCTGTCGTGGGGTATTAGGCGCTGAGGATCAGCCCCACAGTCCTGGGAGGGAGACCCCCGGACACACGATAGGAGAGATGAATTCATCACAGTCCTCTGGCCCGACTGAACACGGTCACCCAGTGCTGAGGGGGCCGTAAGGAATCAGGCATAGATTAAAGCCGCAGAGCCTTTCAAATGCAGATGCCCGCTAATAAATCACATGCTGGAACTGGTCGACTTGCTCCTGGGGTCCGCTCTTAATAAAGACCAGGGCGGGCTTCTGCTTCCTCAAAGTGGGAGTGCACGGGAGCCAGGCTGCCATCTCTGTCTGGCCCAGGTCAGCACCAAATGATCGTGATTATTCTCTGATGTGTAGTGACTTGTGTGTTGCTGGACTGGCAGCTCGGCAATCAATTCCAGCTGCTGGGCTGGAGGGTGGGAGGCGCCCGGCCACCTGAGCCTCAGGTTGGAATCATCTCTTATATCCCCATTAAACTCTGGGCCCCTACCACATGGAAGAGTTTAAGGAGAAAATGAGATTTTATGAAAGCCAGGGGACCTCCCTGACGGAGTAAAAAGCCTAATAACAGCCGTAAGGGTTTCTTATCTCATATGAAAGTTTTTCATTTTCCCGGATTCTTCTCTTTTGTTGCCGCTGTATTGCCCCTCCTCCACCCCTTCATTTCCATGGGTGCCTCATTATTTGAAACCCCTGCTAAAACGCCAAAAAGCAGTTAGTAGCCAAATCAGCCAACAGCTTTTTCTCCCCCTAATGAAGGCCAGCGGTTTTGTGTGTATGTGTTTTATAGTCTGGATACAAGGACTTCAAAAGGCCCCTGAGTTTCAGAGCAATAATGTGGTCTGGGTTTCTGGGGGAAAATAAGACAAGCCAGAAAGGTGTGTGCACATCTGTGTCTCCTGTGACCCAAACACGCCAAAAATGCCACCGTGGTCTCAGTAGCTTCCTCCAGGTACTTCTAGAACTTGGCAGCCCGGCCCCAATCACAGACCCCCAGTGTGTGAAGAATGGAAGCTCTCTTTTTCCCTTCCTCTTGACTTCTCCTGCAGACCTTGGGGAGGACATTTAAGTCTGAGCTTGGCTAATGGCTGGATCACTAGTCGCTGTGGTTAGGCGTTAACTCAGCTGTGAAGTTCAGCCAGGACTCGTGGGCAGCCAAGAAAAGTCCACCTGCCCTATACGCTTTCTTACTACCTCCTCTGTCTGGCCACGTCATGCCCCAACCACGTGCAAAACTTGGAACTCTTTCCCGTATGAAATAAGGATTAACAATATTTACCAACCACATAGTATTTTGAAGATTTAAAGGGATAATGGATGCTAAGCCTTTTGAAAAGTGCCTGGCAATAGTAAGTACTCAATAAATGTTTAGTATTTTATAATGGCATTGCATTAGAGTATTTTATGATTTTGCTAGCAGACGCTCAAGAAATGCCATTTTTCTTAGCGCCTCCCTGCGCCCCACGCCAAGCCCCCTGCTGAGCCCACAGACACAGATTACCTTCCTTATGGTTTCCAACTTGCCCTGTTTATAGGTGAGCAAGTTGAGGCTTTGAGAAATTACGCGGAATCGTACTGCTGGTGGGTGGCAGAGCCAGAATTTCATTCATCCGGTATTTATCAAGAGCCGTGTGTGTCAGACACTATTCTAGGCTCTGGGGATTTGGACCTTTGTGGTTTGATTGTGAAAGGCTTCCTCTTTGCATCATGCTGGTTTCTAGCCTGGGAGATAGGGGAGATGATAGGTAACACCTGGGAGAGGACACCAGCGTTGGCTCGGAGCCGTGCCATAGCTGGGCTGAAGTCATTAAGAGGAGGGGTCTGCCGTGGACCTGTCTCACCCATTTTAGAAGACAGCATCTGCAAGTCCCACCGGAAAAATCCATGCAGGTGTCAAAAACACCCTCTCGAGGAAGAAACAGCTTGAGGAAGCAGGCGCAGCCCTCACCGTGTGTGCGTTTGGTGTGGTGATACTGACTGTCGTGCGGTTTGTTCTGGGAAAACTAAAAAATCAAAACAGCAAAACCTTCTTCTCTGACTTAGCCATTTGTTTCGGTTTCTTTTGGATTAGAAATTTTATGCTGTTTGCTGGGAGGAAGTGTGCCCTTTCTCAATACCTGGCCTTGTAGCCCCTGAGGTGGTGCCATGGAGCACATCATGTGGATATAAGTTTTCCCAAAGCATGTGCACAAGCCTGGTCGCACGGGATTGCCATGAGTTGTAAGAGCCAGGCCTGGACAAAAATAACGCGGGCATCCATCTCAAAGCAACGATCAATGGTTACTAAACAGAGTGGTGATGGAGATAATCAAGAAATTGCCATTTTGGCCCTGGAATGCACAGTGGTAGGTTTTCACACCAGGTTGAACTTTCCTTCCCAATCCAGCTTCCCCAGGTTCAGTTCTCAGTCCATTCATGGGGACTGAAGCACTCTTCAGTGGCTGGGTGTGTCACAGACTTTGTGTGAGGTGGGAGGAGGAAGTCGGGGGGACAGATCAGGAAGGCTCCAATCATGGGCTATAATAAGGGTGTCACTGTCCCAGGCCAATTCTTCCATTTCAAGAACTCCTGTGACAAACTCTCATCCTCCACCCTGACCCCAATTCGAGGCTCCTTCCTGAGGGGTCTACTGCCCTCCGGGCCTCTAGGCTCACTGCCCCTTCGGTGTTGCCGTCAGACCTCCCCATGCCTTGGCTTTCTGACATCCTCAAGGAGCACTGACACTCCTTCCCCGTGCTCCCTTCACAGAGCCGTGTCCAGAAACGAGCTCTCCCGCCTGAAGTCTTTGGAGAGGAATTTTCACCAGAAGCGATTCCAGACTCTAAAGGTTATAGAGCAGACAGCTGATGAAGGTGCAAACGCTTTGTCTTTGAGTCTCCCAGGGCTAACCCTGAGGGGCTCATGAGGAAGTTTTGGGGAAACTATCTTCTCACCCACCCAAACGGCCCTTGCCGTAACTTCCAATATCCTTTTCTTTTCCCATCTTCGTGTCTACAGAGCCAAGGAACATATAACCTGGTTCATCATTTCTCTCCCAACCTGTCTCCCAAATACCCCTCCCCGGCCCCAGTGGGACATGCGTTTGCAGCCTAGTCCCAACCCCTGCTCTTTTCCCAGGATTTTCTTCCCTCACCCTTGGCTCTCTGCCTACCAGTGTGGCTGGCAGTCACTCAGGTGCCCCTACAAACCAGGCTCCAGCTCTCACTACCTGCCTGGGGCATGTGCATCTTCACTGGGGTCCCTTGGGATAAAAATGGGCCATCGGTTCCTGGGACACATTGTGACTCTTTGGGGATATGGATGTTCCCAAAGGCAGGGGATGGCGTGGCTCAGCCACAGCACCTGGGGCTGGAGCAGGGTGGGGAGAACGGGCTCTAAGAATGAGTCGACGGAACCCAAATAAAGAATCTGCTCACGGCTGCACTGAGTGAATTTGCTGCCCGCAGGCATTTATTTATGTTCTCTTATGTGAGTGATATGAGAGGAATGGAAATAGGCAAAACACACACACACACACAGTCCAGGAAGTTGGCGCTGCTAAATATGGCAAAGCAAGGCACGTTTTATTAACTAAATATAGATTTCTTTTTTAAACAAATGGGTGATTTTTATTGAAGTTATTTGCAAGGGTTAAGGATTCTGCATAAGGTGCTGGGGGGCAGGGGGGCAGGGGCACCCCAGAAGGCCATGGGCTGGACGCCCTCCAGCATTTGAGAGGCCACGTCCAAGCTAAGCCCGCATGGAGCCCTGGCGCGGAGGCCCGTGGGCCTCCCACTCCCAGCTGGCTGCCCTCGCTCCCCTGGGGCCTTGTCCAGGCCCGAGCCTGTGAGCGCAGAGTGACGTGCGGTCTCTCCGAACCCGCCCGCCACAGGGCACTTTGGGCAGGATGCGCCCGCACTTTCTACACTCATATCCCCAAACGGGGTTAAGACGGGTAGGGAAGGATGCCCCAGTGGACTCTCGTCACTTCAGCATTCAACTCTTGGGCTTTCCTGCAAGGGAGCCATGCCTCTAACACCTTCCTCTTTGTACCTGCTTCTCAGGGGCCATAATGGACAGGTGAAGTGTCCAAACCATTCCCTACAGAGCCTACACGCATTCCCCATCTTCGATGAGCTCGTTGTTCAAAGCGATGGTTTCAGGGCAGACATGAAGTGTCTGCTTCTTGGCCGAGCCTACGGTGGGATATTTTTCTCTGTCAATACCAGTGTAGGCGCTCTTTCTGACCAATGTTTCACCCACTCGGGGCCCCTGCCATTAGCAGAGGGATCACTAGCCTGTCCCCTTGGAAGGCTCCTGGAATGGTGGCTGAGAAACAGGTGCTTCTCTGTTCTCAACAGGCCCGGGGAGTCCTCTGCTCACCTCCGCATCGAAGCCATGTGCTGTCAATTCTGTTGAGAAGTGGAAAAATGCGTATGATATCAGCAAGGGGTCTGGTGCTGCCTCTTAGCAGGTTGCTGGCGCCTAGGTGGCTCTGGGGGCCTGAGAATCAAAGGAGGGGCTTAGGCCACTCAGCTTAGCGCTGTCTCGGCTGCTGATTTTGCCCGAGGGGAAGACAGAAGTTGAAAGGAGCCATGTCAGTCAAATGGCAGAGGCACCCGGGATCCTCTCATCTCCTGTTAAAGGGCGGGGAGAGGCCCTGGGGCCCACACAGCAGCCAGGTTCATCAGGCATGCAGATCCAAGCAGGTCACCCAAAAGAGGAGCAGGATCTGTGGGATGAGGATGGAACGATTTGAATTAGGGCAGGGGGGTTGGAAAGTAGGGTAGCGGGGAAAGCCCCCTCAGGTGGTGCTGAGAGCTGGCTGCAGACACTCAGAATGGAACGAGGTGAATGAATGCAGCCGCTGGCCAGATGGGGTGCTGGCCCCACGGTCAGTGCTGGAAGTCCAGTGTCACCAGGTGGCTGGAGGCTGGCGACCGCAGATTTCACTCGGCAACCGTGCTGTGTGGGGGCCTGGGCTGCACTCCTTCAAGGCTGTGTCCAGCCCCTTGGCAGATGCATGCATGTCAAGTCCCGTCAGCCTGGGCCTTGTCTACAAAGGTTGGCTGAGACGGGCACAGTGCCCAGAGCAGAGTGAGTTGTCCTTGGTGAGGCACGACAAGCCACACCTGGGCCCTGTGGCAGGGCAGGAGCTGCTGAGCACCCACGCCTGAGCCACTCTCATGACTGCTGTGCAGGGGCAGGGGTGACAGGAGAGGGCAAGGCCCTGGTTCCTCCTCTGGTCGCCCAGTCAGCGGGATGGCCCGCCAGCTGGACTTGGGCTCACGCAGCTGCTCCCCTGGACTCCTGACGGGCCCACTGCGCTGCTGGCGGGAAGCAGAGTGGCAGGGAAGCAGGCCTGTGTGGACGCAGCCACTCGTCTCCTCCCTCCCCTCTACTCTTTCCTCACAACATTGTATCTCCCCGCTGCTTTTCTTTTCTCTCAGACCTTAATAATTGATCAGTTGTTGAATGCTAACTTGAAAAAAAAGCTAGCTAGGCATAGAATTGTCAGAAATGTTCCCGCTCTCCTCTCTTCCTCATTCCCTGGGCCGGCCTAGAGCACGGGCTCTAGGTGACCCTGCCCCACCCTCCTCTGACCGTGCTCTCAGTGCTCCCCCTGGCTCAGGCAGCACCTGTTGTCCAGCCCCTCCCCAAGACATCCTGCCCTCTGGCCGACCCTCCTTATTGTGCGCGGGTGTGTTCTGTTTTTATAGAAGGCCCCTGGCAGCACCCCTTTTATGACCCCTGTCTTCTATCAGGCCTGGAGCATCCAGAGGAAAGTGTCACAGTGGAAAGAGAGGGGACTTTGGCCAGCAGACCAGGGAGGGAAAAGCAGTTCTCCCACTTGCTGCTGGGGCACCGCGGGCCAGCTCCTTAGTCACTGGTCCTCAGCTTTTTCACCCGGCACCTGCCTGCACGGCCATTCTGACGTGAGGACTGGCCGCAAGTCAATTCCATTAAAGAGCCTGGTGGCTGTTCAGTGCCTGCCAATGCCCCTTGCTCATTTCCTCCCTCCCTCCCTCCCTCCCTCCCTCCCTCCCTTCCTCCCTTCCTTCCTTTCTTCCTTCCTTCCTTCCTTCCTTCCCTCTCTCCAGATCCCCATGGACATTTATTGTCCATGGACACACTGCCCCCATTTGTGGTCCTCCATCCCATCCAGATGGGTCATTCATCTGGACTGAGTCATCTGGAATGTTCCCTGCAGATGGGGACTCATTATTGGTTCCCCCGCCCTGCAATTATTCTTCCCTATTTCTCTATCTTCTCTTTTGTTTTCTTCATCCCTCCCCATATAACCCCGGCAGGCCCCACTTCTTGCCAGTTCATCCTCCACCATTTCTTCCTGAGACCCCCACCCTTCTCTCCTCTTTCTTCTGCATCTTCTTCCTTCCCTGCCTCTGTGTCCTGTCCCCCAACCTGGATATGTATCCTTTTTGCAGGCGTTAGGGTTGACACCCAAAGCAGAAATATGTGGTGGTCCTTTGCAAATACCTCTTCTTTTTTTGTGGCAGAGACACCAGCTCACCCATCTTAGCAGTCTCTGGTCCCAGGCTGCATAGTCTGTGTGGTCCCCAGAGCCTAGCCCACTACTGCCTACCCTCCCCCATACATTTCCATCCCCTAAACAGAGCCAGCCAAGTTACTGATTTCCACCACCCCACTTGCCCCATAGCCACATGTAGATGCCGTATTTAGCCAGGGTTTCATTTCCAGGTAATTTCAGAGATCTCCTTCTTGGCTTATTTAAAGCTCTCACCACCTTATCTGGTCAGAGTATCTCGATTATTATTCCAGCTAATTTTCTCAATCCTAAGCAACCCTTTGATGGAATCCCTCTTCTGGAACACCAACCATTCATCTTCTTCCCGGATGCTGATTCTTGATTTTCTGGAAAGCCCCTACCTTTGACGGTGGCTGGAGAAAGAGACGCTGCTGAGCTAATTCTCTCTTATTTTAAGGTAGGACGCCTGAGATGTAGAGGGGACAGGGTCTATTATCCTAAAAGACAGGACCTCTTGGCCCCGGAAGTGAGAAAAGAGCCAAGGCATCCTTCCCCAGGTACTGAGCAATGTGTCTTCTGGGGCTCTGAGCAAAATGAGAGTGTTTATGGGTTCAGACTGACCATCCGTGTTCATTCCTGGATTATAGATTTCTTCTACTGTCTCTCAGTGTGAAGCTCCCCATACCAGAGAGTCACATTTGAGACACGTTCGCAACATCTAACTGATCTCCCTGTTTCTCTTCCGGAGCTGCCAAGCTCCCAGAGAGGTGGAGAGGCACCCAGGGGACTAGGCGTAAAGGAGCCCCCCACTGCCTGTGCAGGGTGATAGAAAGAAGAGGTGCCCAAGCCACCAGCTTTCCTCCTTGCCATGTGCTAACTCATATTTTTAATTCTCAAAGGAATTGAGTTTGAACAGTTTCCTTAGGGATGCGGGTTTCTATCTAAGAGGACCTGTCAGAGGAAACATTTCCTTGCAGATACATGTCCTCTTCCCCTGAGCCTCCCTCTCTGCAGCCTGGGAACTGGGAGACCTGGGTTTGGCTTTACCTTCACCCTCTGCTCCCAGGACCTCTGTGTTCTCTCATGCCTCATGTGCGGACCAGGGGAGGGGAGAGGGCCTGGGGTTGGGAGACGGTTCCTGATGACCTAGTGGCCTTTTGAACTCCCTCTTGTTACAAGCTCCTGGTTTCTATTTGTGGGCGACCTGGGCTCACTAGCTATCCCCACCTCCCTTCACATCCAGTTGAATGATTGATACAAGGGAAGAAAAAAAAAGGAAGCAAGATCGGTGTCAATTTCTCTTCTTCTTTTTCCTTTTCTAATGTTCTTCTTGACTTTGAAAGATCAAAAAAGGGCCAAATAGAACTCTTTTTTCTTTTTTACATACCTCCCCCATCATAATAGAATACAGAAAATTCCAGCAAACAAAATTGTTCTCAGACATCTTTTTATTTTTCCCTTCAGTGGCTTTGATTTACGTCCCGTGGCTTTAATCAAATTGTTCAAGGGGGTACAGGAATGATTCTGTTAAACAAATTCCTTAGCTCACTCACTCTTCCTACTCCAACCTTCCTCCTTTGACCCCACCCTCCACATTTTTTATTATTGTTTTTTATTAATGTGGGTTGCAAAAAAAAAAATCTCCTACAAAGGAGTAAGTGAGGAATAGAGAAAATTTTCTATTTTCTGACCTAATAACTGGATGCTGGCTCAGCCACTCTGCAGCTGTCAGACCGTTCTCCAAACCCAATTGTCCCTTCTCTCCTTCCCTCTTTACTAAATTCATCCATCACTCTGCGAAAAATAAATGAAAGGCCCAATAAACAAATCAATCCATCCATCATTCTCTATGAGCTCACGTGGCACCTGCAGTAGCCACACGAGTGGGCTCCCGTTATCACAGCAGTGAGGGCTCACACCAGGCAGGCTTGGCCTGCTGGCTCCTGTCACTGGATGACACAGTGACCAGCCCCCATGGTTGTCATCTCTGCCTGAGGCCTGTTTCTCTTCCAGCTCCTCCCATTTCCTTGGAAGGTGCCCTATGAATTCATATCTCCAGTGGAGCAGCAGCCTGACCCCTGGAGCTCCTTTTGGCTGACTCCTTCTGGGGGCGGGGGGGATGGCTTTGAGGACCATGCATATTGAGGTCATTTCTTGGAATAGACTGTCGGGCAGCTTGCAGTAATATAATATATTTGACTGATCTCTCTGCCCTGTTTAGCATTCATTCTGCAAACATTTAATGGACACCTATGCAGGCTTAAGAACAGGGCCAACCGCCAGGGTTGAATGGTGAATATGGCAGGTGTGGCCCTTCTCCTCAAATGGCATGTATTCAGTGGAGTGACTTGGAGGTGCAGGGGCTAGACCAGGGAGGATGTCCAGAACAGTGCACACTAAACTCAGCCAGCCCCCGCTGCCTAGCTCTCCCAAGCAGAACTCTGGGCCATTATTCTAAGTTCCGGCGTGGACAGAGGCACTGGCGCCTCTGTAACAATTCTGCAGTGGGCTTGGGCTCTCCCTTCCAAACAGGCCTGTTTTTATATGTTTTAATTTTTTTTATTTTTCATCGAGAGATGCATTATTTTGTTCCAAAGGCCATTGCTAAGCCTATCGGGAGTATCCAATATGCCTGCCACAGAAAATAAAAATCAGGACGTGTACTATTACCTTTAGCCCCATAGTCCTGGGGAGTAACTGAGTACCTTTGATCTGCCTTTTTAGGGTGAGCCCCACCATTGCCGTGATCTTCTCAGTCTTACCTTGCTGTGGTGGGGGAGGGGTGGTGCATGGGACCTGGTGGGGAGGGATAAATAATTGACACAGCGGACTCTCTCAAGCCTTCCTGGAGTTCATTAGGGAGGCCTGAGGGACAGAGGGAGCTCTCCTTTCTGTTTACAGATGAGGGGCCACCCCTGCCTTCTGAGACTGTGAGCAGCGGGCCTGGCAGGAAGGTGTGCCAAGGAGGAGAAGGCATCCATGACTCTGGGGTGTGCAGCAGTGGGTCCTCAGAGCTGGGTAATTTGGTAGGATGAGAAAAGGGATGTTGTGTCTTTAACATCAGGTCCCTCCAGCGAATATATTTGTTAAACATTATAATTACCCTTCAGTCGCTGAACTCCACGGCAAATGAGAACTCAATAGCAATTGAGAACTACAGAGCAATGGAAGCCACACCGAGGCCCATTACTGTTTCTCAAATGCTACTTTCATTTAGATAAGGCAGATAATTATACATCTTGATTAGGTCACTGCTCCCAAGAGGACGCGGTGGTTCTCAGGATTGCCCCCTCGCTATAAATAATGCCATAAAACTACAGCCAGGCGCCCAACTCGGTCTTTGCTCCTCTCTCCAGACCGAGGTAACGAGATAAAGGCACAGATGCACACAGACAGATACGTGTGTACGCATGCAGGGGATTAGCTCCATTTCTCTCTCTCTTCTTCACACTCAGGCTCACTGAGATGTGTGAGCCTGTGGCCAGGGCGGAGGAGATCGGAAACAATAATAATAATACTTCAGGTATCTATTATCCTCTGTTTTACAGTATATTTGCACGCCACGATCAAATCATGCAGATGGACGGTATTAGGAGCCTTGCTTTTGTTTTCCTTTTGAACTAGGAAGGAGCTAGACTGAAAAAAGGAAAAAGGAAAAACCTCTCTGGGTGCCTTCTAGCTCTGAGTTTGAATCTATTTGTATTACTCTTCCGTAGCCAAGAAGACTGAGACCGGGAAGGTCGCATGGCTTTCTCAGGGCCACCTTGCTAATTAAGACATTGGGCTAGGCCTAGAACCCAGGTCTTCTGACTCTGGTGTCTTTCCCCCCTTGTGATTCTCAGCCCTTCAGCGCATGCTTACCGTCTGTGCGATAAAACCAAACGGTACTCGTGTGGCCTACAAAACCCCTGCTACTCCACACCCCGCCTTGGTGGGCCCTGCCTGCCCCCAGAGCAGCTCGTTGGCCCTGCTCCTCTCCGCCCGTCAAGCCCCGGCCCACCTGCTCTGTCCTGGAGGGACCCTACCCGAGCCATGCCGATGAGGACACGCCCACCGCTACTCCTTGCCGTAGCTCCTTTCACCTTCTCTTCATAGAACTTGCCCCAGTTGTAATTCCTCATCGTAAAAGTAAAAAACTTTAAAAAAGAAAGAAAAAAATAAAAGAATATTCCCACCTCTTTATCTCTAGCACCTACCAGAGTTTCTTTCACGTAGTACGTGTCAAATTACCGCTTGCTGAACAAACGCATCTGTTAAGGAATTTATTGTGAACAATGGCCTGGAATCCCTGAAATCGCCAGACCTTAAGGTGCTGTACTTTACTTCCGGAGAATTTAATAAAGCACAGTCATCTTCTCACTCAGTTTTCTTCTTCACCGACGCACTCCGCCAGATTATTTGGCCAGTTGCTACTACACCTGGAGATCCTGCTGCTACCTAGTTATCCCGACAATACACGTTCTTACAGGTTTGTTCTTCCCTGTGGGTGTGCGGGCGGGCGCACGGCTTCAGGATCACTTGTTAACGTGAAGGGCTTCCCTTGAGACAACTGAGCTTCAGTGCCCCCTGGTTTTCAGATGGGAAACCTGAGCTGCAGACACTGCGTGCAGATGACAGACATCTGGGTTAAATTGGAAGTGGAAAGAGAAAAAGATTCATTATATTTCAAAATATCTGGATAATTAAATCAACTTCTCAGTTCCTTTCCAGATGTTTGATGCCACATAGATGCAGCCAGGGAAAGACTTTGTTTTGGAGTCTAAAAAGAACACGTTAGCAGTGGCAGTGCAATCCGAATGCTGTGCACAAGCCCCCATCTCCGCAGAGGTACGCTGCTGGCTCGAAGGAAAAAACAGCTACACGGACATACCTAGATTGTCCTTCCTTCTGAATGGGCGGCTCCGTATCCAGCCACATCCCTTTGCCAGCATGGATTTCCCTATAATTTTTTCCTCTGACTTTGGCCTAACAAAATCCTTTAACTCAGGCTCAGCCCAGCACTGTTATTTATTTATTAGAGTTGCCTGCAGAGTTCTAAGACCACCAGGCCTGCGCACAAATCTATAAAAGCACAAAAGCAATTTGCAAACACTGCAGTAAATTCCCCCTTAAGAGCCTGCTCATCGGGCACTTTAGACTGAATAGTAGGTTTGTGTTGGAGGCGAAGAGGAGGCCAACTTTCAATGAATTGAATGAAGAGGGAGATGTGAAGCCCTTCATTCTGTTTTGGGAGACATTCAGCATTTGCCATGGGCCTGAGGTGAACTGTCGAAAGCTTTGGCCCATCGATCCCTCTTCATGGCAACCTGGGTGGAGAGAGAGCACCCTGAAGGGCAGGTATCTTGGTGTCTTGGTATCTCAAGATTCCAAACTGGACCTGGGTTCAGAGCCAAGCCGCTGCACAACTTCAGGGGGCGTCGTTTACAAAGCACGTGTGAATTGCTTCCCCAAGACCTAGGCAATGCGATGGACTTGAGGTTCCTCCTGTTCGTCTGGATTCTGGAAAACCGTGACTTTCCTTGAGTCGGTCACTCTTGAGCACCAGAAGGAGGTAAAAGAAGCCCTTTCCCGAGAGGGATTACAGACATGAGAAGGATGTGAAGAAAAGGGGGAGGGCAGGGCCATGAAGGCACAGAGCTTTGCCCTCAGTGGACCACGGTGGGCACAGCCATGCCAGCTTCCTCTCTGTGCCCCTATGTGCCCTGCAGAGACCACCATTTCCCATGGCTGCGTTAAAACAGTTTGGGGAGTGCTGCTGTTTTTAAATGGAGGTGTCTCTGAAAAAAGTAAAATTTCAAGGCTCTTCTGTCTGGAAGAGATTCCTGGCTCACAGGCCTCCCTTCCCTGCTATCAGACTGTCCCATTTGCACTGCATCTCTCGTAAGCAGGGATGCTGCCTATAATTTTAAAGTCCTTTGGAACAGGTGGGTTCACAGCTCTCCCTGGGAATCCTCCCCTGCACCCCTTGTCCTCTTCGTTCTTTCATGAAAATCCCTCTTGGAGCATTTTTGACTCTCGAACATGGGTTAGAAGGAAGAAGAAGGTCAGTTTCCATCATTCCTATGAGGGACCCATGTGGAGACACATGGTTCTAATTCAGTTCTGCCTCCAAGTTTTGTTTAGGTGAGAGCTTTGATAGGTTCTCCATTAGACCTTTAAAAAATCCCCTTTGCAGCCCTGGCAGGTAGCTCAGTTGTTTAGAATGGCATCCTGATAAGCCAGAGTTGTAGGTTTGATCACCGGTCAGGGCCCATGTGAGAACCAACAAACGAATGCATAAATAAGTGGGACAACAAATCAGCGTTTCTTTCTCTCCCCCCATCACATCTCTCTCTAAAATCAATAAAAAAAAATTTAAAAACCCCCTTTGCTTGCCTCTGGACTTCTCAGGACTTGATGAAGATGTGGAATGAATATTTCCTGGGCCAGGAGAATTATCCAGCTGTGCCCTTGTGATTATTTCTATAATACCCCCACGTGGATTCCACTTTCGCGTGGTGGCCAACAGGAGTGGACTTGCGAAAAGACCAAAACAACTACGGGTGATAAAGATAAGAGTGGGATACTCCCTTGCGAGGGTTTCCCTTACATGGTGTTCTTGGTTCCAAATAAGAGTGAGAATATAGGAAAATGTAAAACATGAACCCTTTGACTCTTGCTTTTTAAAAACGGCATTGACCGAACGTAGGAAGCTCATCTTTAATATCACTGTTTATAAGCTGCTCAGAGATGTTTACTATGGTTCTAATTGGTATCATTAAGCTTAGGTGACATTATTAATGCTGCTGATTAAATTGCTATAAACCCAACTTTGCTATTTATACAAACAGCAGCGTCTGATCTTCCTGTGTTCACACCTGAGCACCCGGGTAGGAAAACAGGTCAATGGAGAGGCACAGTTGGGAAGGAAAATGGAACTCATTTTCTCGCCTATCTTTCAGGTGGAGCTTCTAAGAAGTCTGGCTCTGTGTTTCCTTTTCTAAAGCTGTTCTTTCAAGAACAGGACATCCTGATTCTGTTAGCTCACTTTAAAAAGGGCATTTGAAATATCTCCCTTCTTGCTCTCCCCATCCCTGAATCCTTCCTTTCTCCTCCTTTCAAACCCTATTTCAGTTGTCCACTGCTATGCTATGGTCATTTCTCAGTCCTTACCCTAGTCTACCCACCCACTACTCTACCACTTAACAAATGATCACCACCTCCTTAAAAAAATTTTTTTTATTGTAGTAAAAAACACATAACATGATGTCTGCCCTCTTAACAAATGTTTGCGTACAGTACAGTATTGTCAACTATATGCACAATGTTATACAGCAGATCTCTAGAACTTTGTCCTCTGACACGCCTGAAATGTTTATACCCGTTGAAAAGCAACTTCTCGTTTTTCCCTCCTACCGGCCTTTGGTTACCATTCTACTTTCTGCTTCTATGAGTTTGACCACTTTAGATACCTCAGATAAGTGGAGTCATGCATTATTTGTCCTGTGATTTGTTTATTTCACCTAATATAATGTCCTTAAGATTTACCCATGTTGTAGCATATGAAAAGGGTTTTTTTCTTTTTTTTTTTTAAAGCTAAATACTTCATTGTATGTATAGACACATTTTCTTTATTCATTCTTCCATGGGTGGACATTTAGAGTGTTTTTACCTAAATTGTGCATAATGCTACAATGAACATGTGAGAATATCTCTTCAAGATATTCTTTTTAATTCTTTTGGATAAACACCCAGAAAAGGGATTGCAGAATCATGTGATATGTCTATTTCTAATTTTTGACCTCCATATTGTTTTCCATAATGGTTACACCATTTTACATTCCAAACAGCGCACAAGGGTCCCAGTTCCTCCACATCCTCACCAACACTGGTTATTTTCTGGTTCTTGGGGGCTGGGTGGTGGTTTTACTTTTTGGTTTGTTTTGTTTTAATAATGGCCATCCTAACAGATGTGATTTCCTCATTGGGATCTTGATTTCCCTTTCTCTGATGATTAGTGACGTTGAGCATCTTTTCATATAGCTGTTGGCCATGTGTATGTCTTTTTTGGAGAAATGTCAATTTAAGACCTTAGTCCATTTTTTATTGGGTTATGGGGGGGTTATTATTGAGTTGTAGGAGTTCTTTATATATTTTGGATTATTTTCTTATATTAACACCTTATCGGATACATAGTATGCAAGCATTTTTTACCATACTTTAGATTATCTTTTCATTCTGTGGATTGTTTCCTTTGTTGCACAGAAGCTTTTAGTCCTGCTTACCGTGGGCTTGATGCCTGTCTTTTGTGCTTTGGCATCATATCCAGGAAATTATTGCCAAGATTAATGTTATGAAGCTTTTCCCATATATTTGCTTCCAGGAGTTGTATAGTTTAAGTCTTTAGTCAATTTTTAGTTGATTTTTGTGTATGGTGTAAGATAAAAGCCCAATTTCATTCTTTTCCATGTGGATATATAGTGTTTCTGACATCATTTGTTGAAGAGACTCTCCGTTTCCCGTCGAATTGTCCTGATATCCTTGTCGAAGCTTATTTGACTGCATTATGCAAGGGCTATTTCTGGGCTCTCCGTTCCATTGATTGGTCTGTCTGTCTGTCTTTATACCAGTACGTACTGTTTGATTACTATAATTTTATAATATTAAAAAAATCAGAAGAGTATAATGCCTCCAGATTTGTTCTTCTTTCTCAAGATTGTTTTGGCTATTAAAGTCCTTTGTGTTTGCATGTGAATTTTAGGATTTTTTTCTACTGCAAAATATGCCTTTGGGATTTCAATACAGATTGCATTGAATCTGTAGACCATTTTGGGTAGCATAGGCATTTTAACAATATTAAGCCTTGCAATCCATGAGCACAAATGTCATCCTATTTATTTGTACCTTCTTTAATTTCTTTCAACATTGTTTTGTAATTTTTAGTATACCAGTTTTTCACATTCTTGGTTTAGTGTAGTCTTAAGTATTTTACTCTTTTCGATGCTATTGTAAATGGGATTGTTTTCTTAAGTTCCTTTTCAGGTAGTTCCTTGTTAATGTACAGCAACACAAGCGATTTTTGTATATGTTCACTTGTCTCCTGCAACTTTACTGAATTCACTTGTAAATTCTAAACTTTTGTGTGGAATTTGCAGGGCTTTCTATACATAAAGTCATGTCCATGGAGATGGTTTTACTTCTTTCTGATTTGGATGCTTTTTATTTATTTTTATTTACTTATTTTGCCTAATTTCTCTAGCTAAAACTTCTAGTACTACGTTGAGAAGTTGTGAGTGTGGACCTCTTTTCCTTCCTCCTGGTCTTAGCAGAAAATCTTTCCATTTTCCACTGTTGAATGTGATGTCAGCTATGGGTTTGTCATACGTTGGCCTTTATGATATTGAGGCAATTTCCTTCTGTTCATAGTTTGTTGAGAATTTTCATCATGGTACAGTGTTGAATCTTTTCAAATACTTTTTCTGCATTTATTAAGATCATGAGATTTTTTAATCTTTTGTTCTGTTGACTTTTGTAAGTTGAACATTTCTTGCATCCCAGGAATTAAATCCCACTTGCTTATGTTGTATGAAGTTTTTAATATGCTGCTGAATTCGGTTTGCTAGTATTTTGTTGAGGATTTTTGCACCTATATTCCTAGGGATATTGGTCTAGTTTTCTTGTAATACCTTTGGCTTTGGTGTCAGGAAATCTGGCCTCATAAGATGAGTTTGGAAGTGTTTCCTCCTCTTCATTTTTTGGAGGAGTATGAGAGGATTGACGTAAATTCTTCTTTAAATGTTTGGTAGAATTCTCTCTGCATCTGCTCTGGGTTTCCTTTGTTGGAGGGTTTTGATTATTGACTCAATCTCCTCACTAGTTAGGTCTGTTCAGATTTTCTATTTCTTCATGATTTAGCCATGGTTGGTTTTATGTTTCTAGAAATTTATCCATTTCCTCTACTTATCCAATTTGTTAGCATGTAATTGTTTATAGTAGACTCACAATCCTTTTTATTTATGTGGCATCAGTTATGAGTTTTCTTCTTTCATTTCTAACTTTATTTATTTGAGTCTTCTCTTTTTTTCTTATCTAGCTAAGGGTTTGTCAATTTTTTGATATTTTTAAAAAATTAATGTTTAGTTTTATTTATTTTTCCTATTATTTTTCTATTCTCTATTTTGTTTATTTTTGCTCTAATCTGTATTTTTTCTTTTCCCCTTTGGGCTTATTTTGCTCTTCTTTTCCTAGTTCCTTGAGGTGTTGTTTTTCTGAGATCTCACCCCCTTCTTCTTCAAACGTTCTCGTCTCTGGGCCTTAGTCTGTCTCTCCTCTCTCCCCTTCCCCATCCCCCACCCCTTTCCTCTTCTTCCGCTCTCTCCCTCCCTCTCCCCTTGTCTCTCGCTCTCTCTGCCTCACTGGTTGCTCCTTCTCAGACCCCTTCGAGAGGGCTTCTTATCCTTGGACCTCTTGTTTTCTCTAACTCATTGCCTAGGGGGGCCTCATTTAGTTCCTTGTCTTCAAACACCATCTAGACCCCAGTGATTTTCAAAATCACCTCTTCAGCCTCATATCCCTCCCTCGATTTCCACACTCCTATACCAACATGCCTGCTCAACATTTCTACTTGGGAGACTAATAAAGATTTCAGACTTAACATGCCCAATATTAAACGCTCGATTTCTCTGTAAAATCCTGTAAGTGAATGGCAGTTCCATTCTGGTTGCTGAGGCCAAGCTTTGGAGTTATCCTTGACTCTTCTCTTTCTCTCATACTCTACATTTAATGTGTTACAAAAGCCTGCTGGGTCTGTCTTTACAACCCACACAGGCTCTGACCACTTCTCACCATCCCTCGTGCTGTCACTTTAGCCCAAGCCACAGTTGTCTCCTGCCTGGCCTGTTGCATTAACCCCTTCACTGGTTTCCTCACTTTGACCCCTCCTCCTTCCCTAACATCTATTCTCAGTAAAGCAGCCGGAGGAGACGTTTTCAAACATCTGTGGGATCATGTCGCTCCTGTGCTCGTAATTTCCCAGTGCTTCCCATCTGGGTCACTGTACAATCCAGGGTCCTTACAGTGGCCCTCTGCTGCCGGCTTCCCACTCTCCCCCAAGCGCACCCCCTTCCTTCCTCTTCCTTGCTCAGGAGTGTCCAGCCGCATGGGCCCTCCTTGCTACTTTTTCAGCATACCCCATGGACTCTGCCCCCGAGTCTGCATCTCCAGTTCCCCCTTCCCAGAATTATCTTCTCCCACCCGTCCTTCCTTCCTTCAAGTCCCAATGGCACTTTATCAGAGAAACCTCCCTTAGCCCCACTGTAGGAAGCAAACCTCCCCCCCGCCCCAGCATAATCAGTCCCTTTGCCGGGTTTATTCTTCTTCCCAGCACTTACAAACACCTGACACAGGAGGTATTTATGTGCCTCTTTATGATTGCTTTTCTTCCCTGCCACCAACATATGAACCACATGAGAATGTAGATTTTCTCTTATTCATTGCTCCCTTGTACCTAGAACAGTGCCAGACACATGGTTAGTGCTGGATGAAAATTAATCGAATGAGTGAAAGAGTCTGTCAAGCACTTGATAGTTTCATTTGTCTGGATGTTATATGGAAATGGAGATTGCTATTGGGTGCATTTCTTGCTTATAGCCAGTGGGACTCTTCCTTTCAGCTAATGAAATCTGATGTTAGCTCTTTTGGGGGTTTATCAGTTAGGATATTTCCATTGCAACCACCGACGCTGACTCAGATTATCTTAATCAAAAATAGAATGTATGGGGAAGGATATCAGGGTCTCCCAGATTGATGGGTAGCTGGAGGATCAGGCTTGGACAAAGTACAGGAATGGGGGCACCCGGGCAGCTGGAAGTGTGACAGCCATCTTCTAGCAAGAACAGTCTGCAGGTTGGGCTGTCCTTGCTGTGACTCACCACTGTCATCTTTCCGTGCACGTTTCCTGCTGGAGATCCACAGTCTCGGGAGCAAGACTCCATTGACCAGCCCAGGGTCCTAATTGCCAAAGGCAGGAAGAGGGACTATCTGGTTCTTTCTGCTTCGGAAGCATGAGCACTGGGTCCAGCCTGCCACCCAGACCTGTCCTAATGGGGGGTTTACCCAAAGGACTGCCCCCAAAATAAGTCCAGTGGAGGCAGGCATGCATTTGTTTGATATTTTACCAATTATTGTTTCAAGGCCACTCAAAGACTCATTCCCCCTAGAACTGCCGCTGAAAACAAACTCGGGCACCTCCTTCACTTTTTCCTGGGGCTGTCAGCAAGTTGCTTCCTGGGAGGCCTTGTAGGACTTCGGACCACTTCTCTCATGCTCCGCCTTTGCCTCAGCTGTACATGCTGGTTGCTAAGCAGAGGGAGGAGCTAGACTGTCTTCCTTTTTGAAGGAAAAGAATCTTTCTGCAAAAGCTTCCCTTGCCCAGATTAATTTAGAACCATCTGCAGAGCATGGGTTGCATTAGGGGACACACAGATACGTATACAAACAAACACACCCACGGAGCCAGGCACTGAGCAGCCTGCCCCTACATCAGTAACCTACACGTGTTAGTGCCAGGCAGTGCCGACGACGATCGTGACCGTGCAGCGATAGAAAGGTATGGGGATTAAAGACTCTAGCCTACCACCCTCCACCATCTGACTGTTCTATTCCCCGATGGGAAAAGAAGAGCTGCCGTGGTAGAGGAGGAGAAATGTGACTGGAAAGCACTTCTGCTCCAGATAACCAAGCCCTAAGAGATTGTAGACCCCACTGGGTTTCGAGTCACTGCTCCTGCCTTAATTGTGGGCACCATGAGTCCACAAGGACACAATGCACGTTCGCGGATTTGAGCTCATTCCTGAATTAAACCCCTTGCTACGTACGTGCTCACTAGTGCATGGACGCGAGCGCGCGCGCACGCACACACACACACACACACACACACACACCCAACATCCTGCCAGGGTCCCCCCCACCGCCCCTGTCTCAGAGGCATACGCAGCTCTGGCTGTGATATTCAGATGCCAGTAATCCAACCCCACCAGGGCCGTCGCTCCTTTGATGTTCCCTTGGGGAACATTCCAGGAGGTCCCCACTCTTACTGATGTGGAACTCTCTGGGGGTCAGTGAGCAATGAGGACATGTGTTGGGGTGGAGGAGAGAAAAAAAATGACTGGGCTCAGGCTCCATGAGGGAAACAGATCCGACATGAAAAGAGCACAGACGTTCGGGAGACGCAAAGCCCTCAAGAAGCACAACAGGCTTGGTCGATGCCAGGCTAAGAGGGCCTTCCCTGTGGAGAACAGGACAGCTGGTCTCCACTGCGGGGCCGGGCCCAATGCTCCCTGTCCTTTGGCCTCAGTTTCCCACCTTGATTAATAAGGGGGGGAACGTACTTTCTCTGCCTCTTAGAGACAGAGCCAAGCCATTCACAGACTTATTCAGTCAAATAAGAACAGTAGAGGAAGCTACTAATTACAGAGATAAGGTCACACTTGTCTGTTTCTCTTTATTTCGTAATGAGGTTTCCCCCACCCCAGAATCAGGGAACTCAATGTATCCCAACTTAACTTGCCAAACAGATATTCTAAGTGGGTTGATATGTAGTAGTATATGGGGGCTTCCTAATAAATATAAAAAGAAATTCAGTTTGTAAATATTAGATTTACAGGCAGTTATCCCAACAAACACCCATTGCATTGAATTAAGTACACAAACCTGTGATAAAGCAATAATGATGAGATTATAGCAGTGGCATCATACTGATGCCTAATCTGTACCGCAACAATTAGCCCTCAAATATGAGTTAATAAGGGCATAGACACATACTGAAGAATGATCTAAGAACAACTTAGAAAGTAATCGCAAAAAGTATTCTGGGAGGGAGCCATGGAAAGCAGGCCAATAAATCTTTGCCAGCCTACCAGACATTCTGTTATTTGATAAAACTAATAATGCAAACTTACTGCTATAGCAGAAATGTCATAAAAATGTAGTAAAAATAAACAAGCACATGGCTCTGGTAGAAGAGCCGAAAACAAGTGTAGAGATTGAAGACATCAAAGGAAAGCCAAGATCATCTTGGCAAGTGGGAGCGGGCGATGTTCACATATATTAGTGGAAAATCTTAAGGAATTTGGGATTTTTTTTTTCACGTTTGAGCAATATTTTGGGAATTGGTAACTCATACATCCTTGTGTCTGTACCAAGATCTCTCCCTTCTGAACATTGTTTTAGAATGTGCTTGTCTGGTGAAGTCTGTTACTGTTATGATGCCTTTTAGTAGAAATACTTGAACTTTTTAAAGCAAAGAAAAAGGGAGAAGACACTAGTGTTATTAAGCCCTTATACTCATCACTTACCTGCATTGCCTCAATTAATTCTCAAAATAATCCTGAGTGGAAGGAAAGGGTTGAGAACACAGCCTGGTGGGCCTGTCTGTCTCCAGAAACCATGGTCTTAACCATGGCACTGGCTGTATCACATTCCCGCCCTTCGTCGGAGACAGCAGAGAAGAAAATGAGGTGCCTGCTGCAGAGCACCGTTTGTTCCGTGTGCTCAGTGAATGTTCATCTCCCCACCCAGTGTGCAGGAACCTCCCCACGGGTTCGTCCTGATCGGGCTCTACCACCTGGCCCTTAGGGGTGGTCAAGGACCAGCCAGGGGGAGTTATTTCCCAGAGTCTGGCAGTCACACTAGGGGGAGGGGTTGGGAGGAAATTTGAAGGCACAGGCCAACATGCTTCCACTCCAAATCCCCATCTTCATCAGCGCCCCATGAGGAACCCCAATACCTCCCACTGTTGGTCAGCCTGGTGTCCACAGCTGCTTAGAATCAGTAAAGTGAGGCCACCTCTCTCCCTGGTGCTGTTACTCACAGCATCTAAAGTCTGCTGCCCAGCCTCGGGGGCACCCACAGCTGTGAGAACCAAAATCCCATCGGTCGGTGATGGGCACTGGCATGCACCAAAGGGGCCTGCTGGGCCTCGGGGTAGTTGATCAAAGGAGGAGGAGAGAGGAGAAGGAGGAGGGGGAGGAGGGGAACAGCTGCGTGTTGGATCTGAATGGGTTACAGGACCGCTCGGCCCCCTCGGATGGCCGCCAGCAGGGGAAGTGGGAAAGCTGTGAGGAGAATACCAAGTTTCTCCTTGCACGGGCCGATTCCAGCTGAAAGCGGCCTCCTCGCCCTTAAATCCAATTAAAGGCCGATATTATGTCAGTGGAAATGTATGCCAATCCTAATATAGTCTAATAAGCCTTAAAATAGCACTCTGTAAGTGGAAAGCCCTGTGGTTTAATTTGATTCACAGCCTAATAACAGGCTTAATAAGAGGGAATTGGCCCCCTTTTATTTTCCAACGGGTCTCTGCATGCTCTTTTCTTCCCTTCTTTATTTGCCTCCTCTTTCTCTTTCTCTGGAGTTCTGTCAAGCGACAGGTCAAGGCGGAAGTGAGGGGCAGGTGGGCGCTTCCTTCCCCGAGAGCTTCCGGCTGAGAGGCCCCTGGCTCCTGCTACCTGAGGGGCCTGGTTCTGGCACGTGGCAGGGACTCCGGGTCCTGGGCCCTTTGCTTGGTTCACTTCATGCCTAGACAGGTGCCTGTGTTTTGCTTTGCTGCCTTCTGTTGGCAGTGGGAGACGGGTGTGGGCCTATATCTTGGAAATGTGTATCTTTGCACGAGAGGGGCCTCATCACGCTCTTCTTCCTGGGCCTGATGTCTTCTCTCCAAGGGCAGTGGAGCTGATCGCCGTTGTCACACACCCACCACTGGGGATGATTAGATGGATAATGATGGACAAGCCTCGTGAACACAGTCCAGCAATGGATTCAAGGACCTGTTTTATGGACTCTTGGTTCAATTTTGGGGAAAGCAAAGAATTCCCAAACATTTGAAAAGCAAAGTTTGGGGACTTAGTATACTCTTTTTGATAATAGTTGTAATGAGATATAATTCACATTCCATACAATTCACTCATTGAAAGAGGACAATCAATGAATTTTAGTATAATTACAGAGTTATGCAACTATCAGCACAATCAATTTGGCACATTTTCATTACTCTGAAAAGAAACCCACAACTGCGGGCCATCACCCCCCCCAAACTCCATGCCTCCCCGCCCTAGGAAGCTGATAATCTGCTTCCCTTCTCTGCGGATTTGCCTCCCCTAGACAGTTCGCATAAATGAAATCATACATTATGTGGTCCTTTGTGTCTGGCATCTCTCACTTTGCGTAGCGTTTTCAAGGGTCAAGAATGCTGTAGCATGTATCGGTACTTCATCTGTTTTTATTGCCGAACAGTATCCCATTATATGAACATAGCACATTTGATGTATTCATTCCTTGTTTGATGAACATTTGCGTTGTTTCTGCTTTGGGGCTATTATGCCTAGTTCTGCCACGAGCAGTTGTGTACACGTTTTTGCATGGACGTATGTTTCCACTTCTCTCGGATATATACCTAGGAGTGGAATTTCAGGATAATGTAGTCAACTGATGCTAACCCATCTGCGGAGCTGTCAGACTGTTTTCCAAAGTGGCTGCATCGTTTACATTCACCAGCAACATGTGAGGGCTCCAATTTCTCCACTTCCTCTCCAGTACTTGTTATTGTCTGTCTTTTATTACAGCCGTCCCAGTGAGTGTCGAGTGGTGTCTCACTGTGGTTTTGATTTGCATTTCCCTGAACGGCTGGAACGTACTCTTGGTTTCAGCTGGGCTGTGCGTTAATAAGACTCCTCAGCTGCGGTGATTGTTCACTAGGTAATCTTAAGCGGATAACTTAATTTCTGTGAAGTCCAGCTTATAGATCTGTGACTTTGAGGCTGAGATCCCTTCTTGGGTTGCAAAGCCTGAGAGAACACAGGGGAAGTGAGCAACTGACAAGGGTCTGTGCACAATGCCTTTCCCTGTCGCCCCCAGTCCTGATGCTCGGAGCTCCGTTTCTATGCTGGTACCATGAGAATGATATCTATACATGCTCTACCAATTTGACAGTGAGACCGAGAGAAAGACTACAACTTAAAAAAAAAAGAAAAGGAGGGTGATGATGGATCGAGTTGGGACCAAGAAAAAGGGTATTTGATGCCAAGATAAAGAAATTGGGGTTTCTTTAACAAGAAGCAAAAGGGTGAGGAGTGACATAATAACCATCCCCAATATAAGAGGGGTTATTATGTGGGGGATGGTGACCAGCTGTTCCCCAGCTCCACCAGAGGACACCAGAAGGAAAACGCATTTAAACTGTGGGGAGCAGCCTGTGGCTTAGTTATTAGAAAGGACTTCTTCGCTGTCAGGGTCGTGAAACATTGGAATGGGAATTTATCAAATTTCCTGTCCCTGCAGGCCTCTCCAAATATGATAAACTGCAGCTGGGAGCATGAATGAGATGCCCCGAGGTGGCTCTTTCTGTCACGAAAGCGCTGCGATTCCTGGCAGTGTCCGCCGCCTTGGTAGCCCTCCCTGTGGGACCCCCTACGCACCCCAGGTAGTGTTGAAGTGACCTCTCCACTGCCCACCCCACCAACCACCACCCCCACCCTGTTTGGCGGGATCCAGTTGCTTTCTCTTCTCACGCTAAACAGCGAGGGGGAGTTGCTGCTCTATCTCAGTAGTGAGTGATGGGGTATCTATACATAGCGCCGGCTTGTAACTTCTTCGGCAACTGCTGGGTTGAAAGGTGCTGTTAAGAGTGGGGGAGGAAAAAGAGCTGAATAACTCTTTCACTATTATTTTTTTTTAATCTTTCAAGAAAAGCGCAAATGTTTGGTCTTTTAATAGATGTCCCACTATGGCCATTATCGTCCTCGCCAGATCTTTGGGGGTTGAGAACTTGGCCAGCTACTCCTGTGTAACAGATGTCCAAACCCAAGTGCGTACAGGGGAAGGCAAATCTTTAGGGCCCCGGAGGGACTGTCTCTGATCTGGGGTGCTGCTCCCAGTAGACACCCTGTCTGGGTCTGTCTGTGTTTGGGCATGAAGGGAGCTTCCACGCAGCCCTTCTCCCTTCTTCCCACAGCACGGCGACCATAGTGCAGTACACACCCGGGGCTCCCCGTGAGCCTGAGGCAGCTCATCAGGGTAATCCCCTCTACCTTATCTCACGGGGTTCGGGTCAGATAACCCTAAACCAGGAAGTGCCCAGGACTTCCCTGGCCCCGCCTCCACCCCCACACCCCATGTCTTCGGACTGGGCTGGCTTCGCTCTCTTCTGGTTGCACCTAGGTATGGGTCCCTGTGGCCCTGGGAGCCAACGGGAGGGACCTGGGGGAGCCAGAGCCCGAGGGTCCATCTGCCTGCTTGTGAGAGCCACCTCTCCCATTCACCTCGGCATATGCTCCAGATGTGACATTTCTGCACGTATCATGATGGGGGAGAGGCTAGGAGACTCTGAGCGGGAGGGAAGAGGTTTGGATGAGAAGGTAAGCAGGCAGCCGCTCACCCCTGCTCGCGTACTTACGGCTTTGTCAGCTGTGTCCTCGGACGGGGCTTCCCTCGGAGCTGCAGGTGGACTGCGAACGGCATCTCAGGCCTGTGTGGGTATTGTTACTGTGCTAATGATTAGGAAACTGTGGCAAAGAGGTGATCTGGGCAGGCTTATAGAGTTAGTAAGTGGCAGGGCCAGAGATTGAACCCATCTTTGCAGCTGAGTGATGAGCAGGTGGGTAGAAGGGCAGGTTTATATCTGACACCTCCCCATGAATCACTTCCCCAGCGGCAACCAAAGGAAAAGTTGTGAAGCAAATGAAACTACCAGCTCCTTCCCTTTCATCCTTTCCGCCACATCTGTCCAGAAGAGCCATGCCTCGGAAGGCACCTAAGTCACAGTGTTTAGCTACCCTGTGTCTGCGCTTCTTTGCAGGGAAATTGGATAGCATTGAAGTGCCTCAGGAGATCACAGCCTGTCTGGAAAGAGTGGTGAAGAGGAGGAGGACAAAGTGGAGCCAATTGCAGAGACAAGAATAGCCCAGGCTTGAGAGTTGCGGCCTGGGATGGGGCCTGGGCTGTGCTACTTTGTGTGATCTTGGCAACTGCCTTTCTTCCCCGACCTTGGATGTGGAGAGTAAACTCTTCTACAAGCACATGTCGCCTGTCACCCGGAGTGACCAGCTTAACACTAGAGCCTTTGACTGCCTCTCTCTCTGCGACCAGCCCAACCCTTTCTGCTTAGCCATCTTAGGTGGCTCTTTCAGAGCAACAGAAACTTTTCTCCAGAAGTCCCTCTTCACTGAACTGACACTGATTTTGTCAGTTTCCTAGTCCCCTTCTGGATTCTTTTGTTCCCCTTCCCCCGTCCCACCTCGTACACTCACCTGCAAACACACACGTACAAGCAGGCTCGTGCTCAGGAGTAACCGAACTTCCTGGCAGATACTCCGATCATGTCTTGCTTAGTTTCCAGATGATGTAACTGGCCTTGGGCCTGGGTGGTTGTCATGGAGACGCATCCCAGCTTCCCTCCCCACATCAGCCCTTGAGCTCTTCTCAGCAACCTTTCTGGGCTAGAAAAGAAAGATCTGGCGCTGCCCTTTCTCTCTCCTTCTTTGAGTGCTTTGATGCTACCTGATCCAAGTCGCTCCAGCGGGGAGGGGGCAGTGGGCTGGCAGAGAACCCGGGAGGTTCTTTATTTGGCTCGTTGTATTAACAAATTATCTCAAGTGGCAATCGGAGAAAAAAGAAAAAATGAAATCAGGGTAATGTCCATGTTATTTTATCCTGTCCCCCGAGGTCAACAGAGGGGCGCAGGTTCCTCGCTTCCTTTGACTTTTCATGTAATGTCATCTTCCTGCTGCTCCTCACATCTCACCGCCTATTGATACCACCATCAAAAACACCTCACCTTTTCATTCAAGGCCCCAGATAGACAGCTCATCAATAATATCTACCTGAACCTCTGCAAGGTACTTCCTCCAGGGGCTCAGGCTAGAAAATTTTCTGTGTATGTGTGTGCACACACGTGTGCGTATTTGTGCGATTTATGCAGAACTGATCTCTAAGCATCTCGAAGGACTTTAACAAGTGCCTTACATAGTCCCAACCCTTTTCAGTATAAGAGAGGCTCCTGTGCCTGCTGCGGCGGGCAGATGAGGGAAACTGAGGTACAAGCATAAATGAGGGATGCAGGTCCTTTCAGAGAGTCCAAAAAACTAAACAGGTTGAAATCTAGGGGCCCAAAGCAGAAAACAGTCCAGGTTTCCTGATTGCTCTGTGGCCTTTCTGGCATGTTTGGAAAGCAAGCCTTCACAAAAATCCCAGTCACAGGACTTGCTTTACAGAGAGAGGGGTGGAATTTGTACTGGTTGGGGAACCCGATAACCTGGGTTTTCATCCTGCCTTCTCTATTACCAACTTGACTAAGTCACAGAATGCGTTTGAACTTCGGTTTTAAAGTGGGTTTTTTTTTTCCCAAAAGATGGAATTAAAATGCCTGCCTGCCTCCCTCGAGGTGATCCAAAGATGTGAAGATACTTTGTAACCTCCCAGGTATACCAGAAATATTAAACTTAATTAAAGCTCTGAGTTATCACATTTAGTGCTTGCAGCCATCCTGTGAGGTTAGCATTATTTTCCAAGGTTCACGGAGATCAAACGACTTGCCCAAAGTCACCCAGGTAGCAGGCAGCAGTGTCCGGACTGCCGACTTCAACTTGAGTGCTTTTCATCAGCCCACAGCTGTCTGTGGGAACAAGGTTAAACCAGCGCTGAGACTCAGAGAGAGGGTCATTTCAAGGTCACCCCAACAAACAGCCTGCTGTACCAGCTCTGGAATGATATGCAGCTCCAGTGACCAGGAATTATAGGAGCCGTATGGCTTGTGTAGCAGATGGGGAAAGAGGAGAAAGGGGTAGAGTGGGAGAGGAGAAAGAGTGGGGGAAAGGGGAGGCCATCGAACGCCTGTGCTGAAGTCTTTGAGCCAAGAGAAAATGTGTGTCTTTATCTTTGTCTGCACAATTTATGGTCCAGCTGGGCACTTCCGCAAGACCAGGCCTCTTCTGGCACTGCCAGGAGAGTTACTCTCGGGGCGAGACACTGGAGCCCCTGGGGCCCCTCCAGGAGCATAATGTAGTCATGGTTATTGGAGGGGAGTCCCAAAGGGGTGGCTGGCAGAGCCCAGAAGATTTAGAGGGCACAACTCTGTGGAGTCCCCAGAGCGACTGGCCAACCTGAACTCATGTGTGTTAGAGCCATGGATTATATCATGTCCTTCCCCACGAGTTCTGACAGATGCTCTTCATTCATTCACACATTCATTCATTCAGCAGAGATTCGTAGGAAACTAGATGCTTGTTATAATTGTAGAAGAGAGAAAACATGTCTTTCTATAAGAGAGCTCAGTATACTAAATAAATCCGAGCTTCGTTGCCCTCAGGAGATAAGCAAGAGCAAAGTGTTGATGTTTAATGCATGTAAAAGAAGCACCCATGGATGTAAAAATTATTGTAGTTCACCATCATCTAAATAAGTCTTTGGAGTTGCTCATTTCCTGAGGTTAACGATGATGTTTTGGAGTGTCGATTTAGCAGATAAGTTTACCAATGTAATTGTATGTGCATTGGGAACTCTTGGTCAAAGTAACCAGTGTTAATGTGTTAGGAGTGTGGACTTTAATGCTTATGTTTTGTTGATTATTAATTTAAACATTCTGCTCAATGGGATTTCCTACTTTCACAACTATGTTCATCCCCAAAAGCAGTTATTTTAAGGACCTAAGATCTATCCAAATATATACCTATACATAGATACACACAAACACATACACATATTTATCTGTTTGTTCACTTCACCAGCATGTAGCAGCTGCTGGTCCCTATTCTGTCGGGAGCGATATTAATTATGCCCAAAATTCCTATGAGAGAGCTGAGGTAAGATGCTCGGGGGGCACGTTAAATCCACGCTGCTCCTCAGCTTCCTTCTTTGGGGCGGGGGTTCTCCCCCCTTCACACATAGACACTATAAGTCAGACTTTGCTTTGGAGGTATTATTATGCCCTAGCTCCACTGAAAAGTAAGTTCTTAACTTTACGCATAATTAAGTTATAATATAGAAAATGACACGGCAACACTCGGAAGACAGAGGTAAACATACAAGATGTTTTGATGAACATCTTTTGCGGAATCTGCATCAAATCTAGTATGTAGATAACAGAATGACATGAGGAAGAACAGCGGGAGGAGGAAGCTAAAGACGAACACTGAGAGTAAGGGCGAGGGGTCTAGATGCTCGCTCTCACGTGCAGGAGCTAATGCTGACTGTTTCTGAGCGCAGGACGTAGGCAAGGACCGTGGTCTTGGCCCCATAGCCGCTGAGACTCTAAGGTAGTCCTTTATTGCACTGGTCTCCTCCTCCCTCCAGGGGGCTCAGAGTTCTTCTGAACTTTGTGGCTTGTGAAATGGGAAGACCCGTTCCCGAATAGTCCTTTGTCCCGTCGTGGCAAACGTGGAAAGCGATCATCTGTATGGGGCACCCTGAGGCTGTACGAGGTGACCAACAGCTGCCTTCACAAGGGCCGAGGGGTACCGGCCATGCCTTGCAGCTCCTGCAGCCCCTCGACGGCATGTCGTATGTGCTGTGGGCACTGTAGGTATGCACTGTTTCAGGTGGCTTGTCTCACAGGTGCAAGCACAGGGACTTTCAAGCAGGCATGTAATCTGTCCCCCTGCCCCCAAGCAGTGCCACTTGCATCATCCTGATAAGGCACCGGAGTCAAGCTGGCAGGTGGGAGTGAGGGAAGCTGACCGCTGTGCATCTAAACTAAGTGTCGTTAGAGAGGAGGCGCCTGCCTGAGCATGTCATCTGTCTACTCTGTTTTCTAAGGCAAGCTTCGGTGTCCCGCTTGTTCTCTTACCAGTGTCTCTCTCTAAGCCAGAGGACACCGGGCAGATGGCTCTCCCCGTATCCAAGGACGGAAGTTTTCGGACTTGAAGCTCCCTGACAAGGCAGTGCAATAACGATGATGAAACAGTCCATTGCCAAAGGACTTTCCAGACAGACAGTAGAAGGGTAGCTGCCAGGCGCCGGGATGGGGGAGGAATAGGGAGTTACCGTTTAATGGGTATATAGTCTCAGTTTTACAAGAGGGAGAATTCTGTGGATGGATGGTGCTGATGGTTGCACAACAATAAGAATGTACTTAACACTACTGAACTATACATTTTTAAAAAACAGATGACACAGCTTCTATGTGGATTGTACTTAACAAATTTTTTTTAACAAAGCACTTCCCATCGAAAGAGTTCTTCACCCTGTCTTACTCTTTATCATTTCAAAGTAGCTTTGTTTCTTCTTCTTACAGTATGTTTTTCTAAACCTAAAACTAATCTTACTCTTTCAAATAGATTTTCAGCGCTAGAGTTTGAATACTGCCTCCCTTCCCCATTCCCAGGAGACTTCCGCCAGACACGAGACCCTTATCCTCTCATGAACATCTTCTGAGGGAAAACACGTGCCGGCCCAGCCCCGCTCAACCAGGCTCTTTTCTCCTTAAGACAACTTGCGAGAGTCAGGGGTCACCCACGCACTCTGACCTGTGAGGCGACCGACAGGAACTCTGGCCTCGCATCTGCACTCAAAGGCGTCTCCGAGCCAGAGAGGCAGGACTCTGGCTTGGGACTGTGCTTTCAAGTTTATTAAAACTCACAGTTGTTGACAGCATGATATTTTAAAGCCCAGCTTAACTTATAATACCAGCAGCAACAATCACAGAAGCTTCTTATTTTATAGCCAGGCTGAATCTGTTTGTAAGTCATTATATTCACAGAACTTTTATTTGCCTAAGTGTGTTACGACAGCTCACGCATTCTCTTGTTATTATCAGCCTTGTTATTCATACCTTTATCCAATGTTATTATTTTCATCGAGTTGACTTTTTCTTTAGTTTCCTGTAATGTCTTAAAGGCTTCACAAATTCCCTGACGGCAGGAGTAATTATTCTGATATTATAGGGAAGAGAATAGTAAGAAACAGAGAAAGACCAGAGGATCTCCTCAGAGCCATATCGATGCCAAAGGAAGAATCTGCGATGGATCGATTTATTTGCATCACACACGTTTACCGAGCGTTCACTTCCTGCCTTGCATGATGCTGGTACTTAGGCCACTAAGACCCAGAATGATTAAAAATGGGGCAATGGTATCACCCAGACTTGGGCTTGGGTCCCATTTTGACTAAATAACATATTTAGTCAATAGCTTGTGTGAATTTGGCAAAGTTACTGTGAATATCTAATTTCCCTCATTAGACAACAATGGCACCCACTTGCATATGAAATGTACGTAGTAGATACTTCTGTTATCTGGCATGGAGTGAATACTCAATAAATGTTAACTATGGTTAGTTTATCTTCCTCAAGAGCTCATAACCCAGAAAGAGAACCAAACCTGAAAATACTCAGAACTGTGCTTGAAGGGACAGGCTAAGGGCTGCCATGACGAGTGTGGGGACTGGTGCAGCCAGAGACGGGGGACCAGGGCTGACGGGCTTCCTTCTGGGCAAATGGAGCAGCATCAGCCCTGGCCCAGAGCCAAGAAGGGGCGAGTGTGCCGATGAAGGAGAATCAGGTCTGGTTGCAGTGCTGGTCGGCAGAGGGGGTCAGGGTGTGGGGCTGGACTGTTGATGGGGCCATTCTGGGAAGAGCTTGGATGCCATCTTAAGGGATTCAGATATCACTATATTTTAACAAGTCTAAGACATATTTTCACTCCCATTTTAACATCTCCAAACTGAATGCATCTTACAATCAATGTGTCACAGTTAATTGCCAGCATTTTTTCTTTTTTTAGTAGTACACAAAATTATAGTGTACTGTACAATTGGGGCCTCAGATTAGATGAAACATGGCACGTTAAAGGCTGCAGGACCCAAGGCCTAATTGTAGAGATCTTCGCGCTGCTATTGCTTGCCTTCCGTCCCAGCGACTTGCTCAGGGCCAGTAAATAAATGCCCAGCTGCGCTCAGATATAATTCAGTGCTGCCGAAGAACATGTGTCCTCCCAGCTCTTAACTGTCATTGTCTCAATGTAGGGGCCCCAGCTGGGGTTGAGTCCCTACCCAATATGAACTGTCTTTCTTCAAGATGGCACATGAGGAAAATAAGGAGTGTAGGAAAAGCAGCAAAACTGCTAAGAAAACAGTCAGTGTGTTCCAAAAACAACTTACACGCCGCACTCAGCAGACTGCCTGCTTGCCCTTCGCACGGGGGTCTTCTCAAGCTTCTTGGAAGGGTCTACCACTTCCCCCAAGACTGGGTCTCACTGGCTGTGCGCAGGCGCTGCAGGTTCTGCAGAATGAGTTACGGACTTAGGCAGAGAGCTGGTCCTGACGGCTGGTGCTATGGAAGAGATCTTCATGGTTTTCAGTTTCTTGATTCTTTTTGGTGTGTTTTCACATCTCTTTTATTTCCTCCCATCCTTCTTTAAGCCCCTGTTTCCTGCTTCTCTCCACTGAGCAGAGCTAGCCTTGGGGCACAGTAAATCCATGGCTCCCCTGTTGTGGGGACCGGGAGAGGGACAGGGACAGGGACAGGGAGGCAGATGGTCAAGAACCTGGAGACGCCATCGGCTGATGCTCAGAACTACCTGAGGCTTAGCTACATGCGGAGGACACAGAAGCCCCACCCCTCTGTGGTGGACTGGGCTGGTTGCCTAGCAACACTGTCCACTGTGCTTTTCACACACGTTCCTCATTTCAGCCTCTCCTTCTCCTCGCTTCCTTTTGGACAAGTCCATAAAGCTCATTTTTATCCAGTTTTAACTTGAGTAAGTCACATGGTGAAGAGGGGTATGAGAAGTGTGTGGTGTGATTTTCCTCGGGTACTCAACCCTTGAAGTTCAACCAGGCCACTAATGGCCCTGAGTGGACCCACCGAGTTCTCAAACTTGGCTGTGCCACAGGCTGACTCACTGCGTGGTCAAAAGTAGAAGCTGTCGACAAGTCCACGGGAGCGGAAAGCTCCACTTGGGATCTGCAGGCTCCAGAATCCCACTCTACCACCATTTCCCAATCTTCGCCAGGCAGGGGAGCTGAATGAGCATTTCTAGTCCAGGGCCATATTATTTATCACATATAGTGTGTGTGTCCATTACAGTGTCTTTGGTGGGAAAAAAAAGTCTTCATTATTAGGTTCAGCTTCTGCGCTAGCGCCTTTCAGTTAAGAGTCATTTACAGGCTCTTTTCAATGCTTTCAAAGAAGCTCTCAGTAAAAATTCCGTCTTCCACTATTTCGTCAGAATAAGTCCTGAATGTAGGCATTGTGTGTAATTCATCTTCTAAACCTAGAGTGGGGGCCTTTGGGTATTCTGTTGTAACCTAAAAAAATGGAAAAATCAGGCCCGAATCTGTTCCAATAATTGTTTCTGTGGGGTGTGGGGAGAGGTTATATTATTAAGGTTTATTTATTTACATTTAAGCAAATACATTCATAATTGCTACTTTTCACAAAATGGAATACTATTCTTTTTTTTTTTTAATCAATGCCTTGCATATGATATGTACACAATAAATGTTTGTGAGAGGAAGAGCGGAAGGAATCTCTAGCTCAATGGTTTTATTAAAACTAATATTTCCATGGGATAAAACATGGAAAATTGATATATGGCGTGTATGATTGAGAACTGATATTAAAGTTAGGTTGAGAGATCATTTCATAGGTAAATGTTTGTATGTGTTTTACTGACATGGTGTGGTAGGACATGTCTCATTGGGGGTAGGGCAATAGAGCAAAAGTCACTTAGCTGGCCTTCAGGATTTTCACTTACAAAATGCAGGGCGGGTAGAAGCTCTGACATTCAGTCCAGCTCTCACATTCTGTGATTCCAGGAGTTAATCCCATCCTTTCCCTGGGTCTTGGTGTGTCTGGTCTGTAAAAGGACAAGCACGCCACCGCCGCCCCCTGTGACTCGCTGAATAATCACCTGAACCAGAACAGAGCTCATGTGGGGCCTCTCGCTTTGTTGGGCTGCTCGACGTTCTGCGAAAGGCTGCGTCTCATCGAGGAAAGATCTGTGGGCTCCCCTTCCTCCTCTTTAGCCATCGCGTCCTCTTGGAAAGGGGCTGGCCCGGAAAACAGTGATGGGTGGTCCATGTCCCCGTGCAAGCAGAGATGTAAGCCATCCTTCCTCCCTCATTTGCCACATGGACAGCCCAAAAGCTAAGTGTCACTTTAGGGTACTGTTGGGGCCCAGGAATTTGTCTTCTTGGAGAAGAAAGGGACTGTTTTCTTGTTCAGAGGATGGGAGCGGAGTACCAGATGAGGGAAGTGGGCAGTGGGGGTCATCAGATTCCACAATTATTTGAGGGCAGACCCTGTGCTCTTGCTCAGTATTGTGTCCCCAGAACCAGACAGCCCCCCAATATTTACAATGTGGTCACTAAGTAATTATCTGTTACTTCTAGTCTCTGGCTAGACTAGAAGGATGTCTGGTGGTCTGTAGGACATCCTCATGTTATTTGGAGGAGGAGGAGGTTAATCACTATGTAAATATCTGACTAATTACTTACACCAGAAGTATTTTAAAGAAATTCGTCCTGAAAGTGTGGAAAATTCCTTCTTACCAGTTATATTTCATCAGAGGTGATAGCTGGCTATCTTTAACAACATCAGAAATATTCTTTTTTTTTTTTACTGTTTTTCCATAAAAGTGAGATTGGCACTTGCCTTTCGCCAATTAATTTCAAAACATCTTGGGGTCATAGAGGTTGGGGGTGCCTCACTGACCTGCTGAAGTGTCACCACCTCATTTAGAGGCCAGTAGAAATTTGAATCTGTCAAAGCTGCTGTGCAGGTGGCGGAAATGGCCTGGAACCAGCTCTCCGACCCTGAGCCCCGTGCTCTTTGCAAGGCTCACGGTAGCCTTCAATCAGCAGTCCCTGCAGAAATTGGAAGTCTTCAGGATGTGCCCTCCCCACAGTGTGCAGCTGGGAATCTGAGATGGGCAGAGGGTGAACGTGGCAGTGAATTTCAGAGAAGACCTCGTCATGTGAGAGGTGAATCAGTAGGTTTCTACCGTAAATACATAAAGGGTGAGATGAGCAGCTGTTTTCTCTCACCGTGACAGGAAATGGACTTAATTGCTCCAGGAAGGATTGAAGGCAGACAATCAGGAGAACTTCCTGGCTCTGCAGACTGTGCAAAGGCAGATGCTCTCAGCCGCGGGCTCACTGGGCTGCTGTGAGTGGCTTCCTGTTCTCACACACCCGTTTTCTCCCGAAGTGCAAGAGAAGCCCTGTTAGTGGGCGGGGCATGTTTTCCTGGCCTGGAAACAGGTTATAAGCACAGCCTCAGATCCCACCGGTGGTGTCATTTTGGATCAAGCCAAGCCTGCTGAAACCACTGAAGCTATCTGTCAATACCCCAGCTGCCTTTTCTTAGCAATAGGTCAGGAAGAGAGTGTTCCAGCTTTTAAACCCTGTTACTCAGACATGATCTGAACTCGCTACTCCTGGAGTACAGTCGATTGCAGAATTCCATGAGGTGGTTACTGGTGACATTTAAATAAAAAGGGAATGAAACCTATCCCTCCCCATATGAATGTCCATTTGCTCACGTGCGTTGAGCGAATATGAATGCGTCCATCACAGGTATAAGTGCAGTGCTTCTGCTGTATGTTTCTACACATGCATCTGGGCATCCACGTGCATAATGATGTATGTGTCCACATCCAAGGGACCTGTGTGGACATGAGATATGTGTGTGTGTGTGTGTGTGTGTGTGTGAACATGCACACGTGGCCCTCATCAGTTTTTATGTCCGCATCACCCGTGCCTGCATCTACGTACAGGTATTCACAGCACATTTACAAATGTCCATTCTATTTTTACTCATGCCATTCTCCCTGCCTTTATGGGAGAGAAATTGTTAAATGTTGGCAATGCAATAAAGAGAAACTGATTTCAATGGAATGTTCTCTGGCCCTGCAGACACATTGCCACTGCTTTTATGCTGCACATTACACCGTGGTGAAATTTAGTTAATTTTATGGTTTGTTATTACAACAGCAGAGTGGATTGAGAGAGGCAGCTTTTGTTGGCTCCACGTCCCACATTTCCTGGGTGTGATGGGAGCCAGTAGGAGCAGGAAGCTAGCAGCGGTGGGAAACAAAGTCCACACAGGAGCAAAGAGGCTACTCCAATTGGCTTTCAACTTTTGTAACTGCAAGAATTAGTTAATTAGTCAGCAGAGGCTTGGCTGCGGCCCTCTGAGTGTGTATTTTGGTCAGGGAATCAAGAGGAACAACGAGAAAACAACCAGGTGCTCAGCTGTTTTTGCTGAAAAGCAACACGTTTTGGTGAGTCTAGCTATGCAGTCAGAGCGGCCTCTGCTCAAAGCAACACATTTTGGTGAGTCTAGCTATGCAGTCAGAGCAGCCTCTGCTCAATTCCCAGCTTCGCCAGCTATTAGCTCCTTCATCTCTGCCCTCAGTTTCTTCATCTGTGAAGTGGGGGGATGGTAAGGTCCACCCTCTGAGGTTCCTGGGAGGCATACACATGGACATAGTAGGCTCTCAGCAAGTGTTCCTTCCTCTTCTCGCTTCTTGCCTAGGAAACCTGTTCTGGTCTAGAATATCTCTGGAGGCACGAGGAAGTCAGAGAAGCCGGGGTTTTAAGGTCAGACTGAGTACCCAATAGGAAGGGATTAAGAACACACAAGTAACCATGTCCAAAATTTTTGGATCCTCAAATCAGGGCATAACGCCTGAGAACTTCGGAAGGACTATTCTGGAAAGGCCGCGACAAAAATCGGCAGTGCCTGGGTCAAATGCTGACCACCTTCGGGGGGAGCACGACCGAAACCCAGGAGTTCAATGGGAGGCACGCCGTCGGTCGCTGTGGATGAGCCGCAGCTATTAGCATTCATATTGATACTCCTAATGAAGCTAATTAAATCTTTAAATCTGAAGCTGCGTTGGTGTGGACTAGCATGCTTGGAGAGCAGAAGCTGTTTTCCCGAGAACACGGCTTTCCTTGTTATTCCTCTCAGCTGGGTCCTTGGATCCGGCCACCAATGGTAGGGCAAGCAGATGACGAAGAATATGTCAGCCCCGCTCTCATTCCTCCAAGGCCTGGCAGCCTCCTCCCCAGGCTGGGAGGCTGTTTATCTCTCTAGCAGTGGCTGCTTCGTTCTCCGCGGACAGGGGCCCAGCAGTCCCACTGGGCGTGCCAAGTGGCATCCTACAAACTGATACAGCCAATCCTACGAAACTGATACAGCCAAGACTTACACATTTAGGTGCTTGGGTTAGCGTTTATTCCTCCATGGATTCAGTATCTCATCTCTGGGAGTGTGTTTTCTGGAAGATTCTTTACCCTGTCCTGTCTTAGAAGAGCTCTGAGAACATCCGCACGCCATACATTCATGTTCCCTGATGGTCTGGGTGAGAGAACAAACAATGGTATCTTTGTTTCCTGAGCTGAAACTAAACGTTTCGTGGATAATGTCAGAACTCATCAATTTAGTATAGGCTAGCCTTGCGCTTTAATGCTAAAAAAGACACAAAGGCGAAGAAAGTTTCTATTTTGGCCCAGGAGGCCCCAGAATGAAAGCATTTGAAAACCACTGAAGAAGGCGGGCTCATTTAGGAGAATTAACTCATGTGCTTTGGGGCACTGGGGAGAGAGGAGTTGGCACTTGGGAATGGGTGTCCTCCGGAGGAGAACACAGGCGTCTGAGTTCCAACGTCATAGGATAAGCAGATTTTTCCAATATCAGCAATCACGAAGCCCCTGGTTGTAGAAAAGGGAACACTATTTAATATTCTCCCTCCAGACTCAAAATACTCATCATCTCCAGTCCTAACTTCTGAGGAAGCCCCTGGCCCCCGTGAGGGGTGCTGGGGGGAACTGCTTGTTTGTGACCATTAGGGACTAAGTATTGTGAGTCACCGAACCACAGATTTGGGGCAAGGGATGATGAATGTGATGCATTTTCCACAGATTAAAAAGCAACATGTATGGCCCTGGCCAGTGTGGCTTGGTTGGAGCATTGTCCCGTAAACTGAAAGGCTGTGGGTTCCATTCCCAGTCAGGGCGCAACCCTAGGTTTGCAGGTTCAGTCCCAGTCGGGCCACGTACAAGAGGCAGTCGGTCAGTGCCTCTCACACATTGATGTTTTTCTCTGTCTCCCTCTCCTTCTCCCTCCCCTCTGCTCTCTCTAAAATCAATAAGCATTTCCTCGAGTGAGAATAAAAAAAAAAAAGCAACACATTTGCCTTAATGATAAAACTATGCTGAATATAATGTCGTTTCAGAAATTATTTGGAAGCAGTCAAGATTTCTGCAGTACTTAGAGTAATCATCCCAGACATTAACCTGTCAGCATAAATGCTCAGACATTCTGGTTCAAAGAAATAACTCCATTCTGGTAAATAGAACAACCCAAACAATGGACAGCACTGCATTTTTTAATGTCGGTGTTTGGTACTCTTGTTTATCTTACAGCTGGAAAATTGGACTCTGATGCGAACCACCTGTCATATTCCCTTTTAATACTGGTGTCCCAGGCACCTGGCAGTGGGGTCTCTGAGGGTCGGTTTGAAGAATATCAGGAAGTTCATCTCTACTGTAGTCCATCACCCATACACATGAATGGGAGAAGGGTTCACCGCCCCGCCGCCGCCCCCCGCCCCGCAACTCACTATGTTTAACCCACAAAGTCCAAACCTGACTCTGGCCCTAATATAATGAGTGACCCCTAAATCTTGACTTCCTCCTTGTTTGCAATCAGGCCACAGAATCTGAGGTGCAAGTGTCCGAGGTAAGCAAAAAGCTCCTAGGGCACCAGAAACAATTCTTAGCAGACCTACCTCTTTTTTCAAAACAAGCACTGAGACCGTTCTCTGGGCAAAAAAAAAAAGAAAAAAAAAAGATTGCTTTCCACTTCTCTACTCCTTGCCACGCCACTTAAATGTTTTGTTTTTTTTAAACTGAGCCACAAGAACTCTATTAAAGAGATTCTAAATAGTATAAAAAGTTACAGATGTTATAAAATCATCACAGTTATTAAATGCATTTCATTAGGGTAAAAACAGTAGCTAAACATGTATACAGAACACTGCTATTCTCAAAGCACCTAATAAACGGGGAGGAATTAGGTCTTACAGGACCTTGGAGAGAAATGTTCTCTGGGTGTAGAAGTGACAGGAAGGACAGAGGGGCTGGAGTTAGAGTGAGTTTTGCGCCGTGCCAACAACTGGCCCTCCCGCAAAGTATGCTGTCAGTATGTATGAGGCAAGGAAGGTAGGGGTGGCAGCAAAGCCTTAGATGGTGTCTCACTAGCATGTCCCCACAGGACCCCTGAAAGCGGGCCACTGTGCTGATTCTCTCGCCGGGGGGGAGAGGTGCTTCCTCCTGACAACTTTCTCCCGGAGCCCCCCAGCTTGACTCTCCCCACTGGGAGTGCCGCCCCTAGGGAGAAGCGCCCGCACAGTATCCCCTATGGCAGCTGCGTACCACCCACACCTGCTCTCACTGTGGAGTTGTTAGCATCAGGAGCCATGGAAGAGTTGGGGAGGGGTCCCCAATGCTTCCCGTTCCCCAGACCCCGCTGGCCCTCACCCTTCCTCTGTTACCCAGCAGTTGCTTGGTGCTTGTTGCTACCTTCTCCCCCTCCCCAGCTTCCCTCTCCTTCCTCCTTGCTGAGAATCCAGGGGAGCGCCAGCTCCGGACGGGGAGCAGGTGCAGGACGGGGAGGTGCTGGGGGAACCCATTATCACTCTGCACACACGTGGTCTAATGAGCGTCGGGCAGGGAATCCTGGGAACAAGATGGTGCTGGAGACCCCTCCCCACAGCCCCCACCAGCCGTGCCCAGGGAAGGCTGTCGTGGGGGAGCAGGTCGAGTGGGCAGGGGAGCAGAACAAGCACATGAGGAGGATATCTGCCCCTCCCGGTTCCCAACCACAAAGTTGGAAACCGGCAATGTCCTTTAGAGATCATTGAAGCCAATGACTTCTAAATTATGGCATGAGACCCATTAATGTGTCATGAGAGCAATTTAGTGGGTCGTAACCAGCATTTTATTTTTTAAAAAGGGAAAGTATCAGAATGCATGTCATATATAAATGGAACTTTTCCTTCAGTTGTCTATAAGCACATGTGTCCTGGGTGGCAACATATTTCTGATTAAGTCTCAAAGAAAAAGCTGGAGAAAGGCTATGGCGACCTAGTCCCGCCCCCTTCCGCTCTGATTTCCCTCCAAGCCCCCGGAACTCACGTGAGCCACTCAGTAGGCAGAGGTTCTAGTTGGAGAAAATGCCTCACCTCCTTTGTCAAGCCATGAACACTCCTTACTTCTAGCAAGTAATCAATACTTCCCTGCTGTCCAAGTCTGAAGACCAGTCGACACTATTTCTCTTACTTGGTTATAGAAATCCGACCACCTTTTGGGTAATAATCCTTGATTAACTTCTCCTCCTGAGAGATTCAGGAGCCCCAGCTTGTCAGATGGCAGCCAAAGTTTTAACTTAAGTGATAAGAATGTTCTTTCCCTAGCCTGAGGATCTCAGCTGGGCTGTGCAAAATGGTGACATCTTTTCTACCCCCGAGGGGGACACAATGGCTTCCTTCCACTACCTTCACAGGTGCACGGAGGCAGAAGGAATAATCAGGGGTTCCATAGGCTTTCGGAAAGTCTGCTTAATTAACCATTAACTTACTGTTCATAAGATGTGACTGCTTGAAGGGAATTTAGAAATTATCTATGTATATTTACATAGAAGCTATACATACTGCCCATTGAAGTTCACTGTCTTACCCAAGATCACCCAGAATTCTGGGGCTGAGCAGGGTGTAGAATGCAGATCTCAATACCCAAGTGCTCCTGTCACTCTCCCCCGGGTCCTCGGCTGTCACGGCTGGTTGCCGGGTCACTGCTCTTTCTCCTGGTTCTGCCACACCTCTTCTGGCAATGGTGCCGGGCAGGTAGGATGGAGCTGGTGCCCTGGGATCCCTGGAGGGGAGGCACGGAGGGAAAGCCTGAGAGCAGTGACCACACATTATTATGATGAAAGAGATATTGTAAACTTGGGATTATTACTTCTATCATTGTTATTATTAGATTTAATGGCTGAGTGAGCAATTCACTTGGCCCTAATAGAAAATTTCTCCTGACAACCCTCCGTAACCACTGGATCCGGGGAAAGGCAGTTGCGAGAAATGCTCTCGCTTTCGCTGGGGGGAGCTCAGACGCCGATGGCCTGGGTCCCCAAGCAGCAGAGCAGTGCATGCTGTGCCTTCCCCAGGGAGCATCTCTGAGCAGGACAGGGTGAGGTCAGGGAGCAGGGAGGGGGGCTCTAAATCCCAGTGACCCTTGGCAGAGAGGCAAGCAGCCTGTCCTTGTCAGAAGTGAGGCATGGGGTGGGGGGTTTATCATGGCCCCTCTGCCAGCCCCAGTTGGTGAGGCTCAGAACCGGGATGGGTAGATGCTCCCTTACCCATCTTCCCACTCTCATCTCAGCCCATTAAGAAAGCATCTCTGCCTCCCGATTGCTCTTCTGTGCTATTAATTTGTGGTTGTATTAATTCCTGCTGTTACGATACAGCGAGGTGATGCAGAACAAAGCTTCTCATTAACGTAGCGAGTGAGCTATTGCCACTGGCAGGCTGGTTCTCTCTCTCCAACCCTGTCCCACCCCAGTCTCCATTCTTTCTTGACACGAGTGGAACCTTGAACCTTGAAAAAACACTGATGCATCCTGAGATCCAGGCAGCAATTCGGAAGTCAAAGGTGACTTGGGGGTCTCAGTAAGAGGAGTGGCTTTGCTCTGTTACTGCCCTTGGTTGCCCTTCCCACTCATTAAAAAAAGGTCTTCTTATACTCTTAAGCACTACCTGCAACCTCGTATGACAGGTGTGTAGGGCTGCTTGGGAAGAGTTGACAGGCCCGCTGCACTAGGTCACTTTTGCAGGGTGACTGCCAGGGTTAGTGGTGCTGTGGCCTCTCAGCGTGTGGTTACAGACATGTCCACTCTGTGAGCCCAGCTGACTCACACCCCAGGTCACAGCCACAGCTCAGCTCAGGCCTGTGATCCCAGCCCCCTCTGTCATTCAGCTGCAACTTTCGGCTGAGGCCCCTCAGCTCCTACAGCCAAACATGGGCGCCCTTTGCATCTGGTAAGGATTCCCCAGTAGGACTCCCTGGGTTACCAACTTCTGCCTATTTTCACGTTTTAAAGGACGCTGTAAAGAAATACTCAGGATGGCTAGAGGGCAGAAGGCAGGTTTTATTTTTAAGGACTGAGGATTTTTTCTGCCCTTTCTCTGTTCCTGTCCCCTCTGAATCATTCACTGGTAAAAGGGTTCTATTTCCCTCTGAGTGGTAATTACTGGAAAATCGTGAAGGCTTCATTCTGATGGTTGCTCTCCACTGTGAGACCGTCGATTAAACTCCCTGATGGGAGGTGGCCAGCACAGCTAAGGTCTCCCTCCTGGATTCATTTTCTTTCCACCAACCCCTGGGGCATCTTTTGCTCAGCCACACTGAATGCCTTGCTGTCACCCAAACATTGCAGGTCCTTGCCACCTCTTGTCTTTGCACATGCTGTTCCTTAAACTAGGCTGTTCTCTTTCTTTTCCGTCGGCAGAATGCCCACGTATTCCTGAAGAATCAGCTCAGGGGTATTTGCTCTGAAACCCTTCCCCTTCCCTTCCCTTCCCTCCTGCTGGGAACACTTTGTAGATTTCAGCCATTGCCCTCAACCCCCAATGCAACACCCTCCCCAGCAGAGCTGTGTTTCACGTACCTTATTCGTACTCGATGCACAGCATAGCACTGGTCTTCCTGCAAGCTCAGAAGAGATCTGCTCAATTGAATGATGGAATCCACCCTATTAAGAAAACAGAAAATCTTCATCACAGGGCTCAGAGCGAGAGGGTCTAAGTTACCCAGTAGAGATTCAGAAGCAGCAGGACTAGAACTTGGGAACTGCGGTTCCTAGGTAGGGCTCCACCCGTCCGTCTGCATCGCCAAATTTCCAGAGTGCATGCCGAGGCCAGGAGCCAACCCATTTGTCTCTCCTTGTCCTGAGGCCCCTTGAGATTGGCTGGTGCAAAGGGCTTTGAATCGTTATTATTTTGATGATTAAAAACAACCAATGGAGCTGAGGTCCATGATGCAAACAAGGAGAAGCAGCTGGAATCGGCTCTGGGCTCTCGGGAAATGCCACCACAATTAAGGCTTGTGCTTAATCGATTCTCTCTGGTTTCTGTCAAGGCGGTGTGTGACAGTCACTGGGTCCCTCGGGTGCAGGGTCAGTAGTGGGGGCACGCAGGCGTGGGGCTGAGAACCCTTGGCAGGATCTCGTGGGAGCACAAAGAGGGGGCACTCACCATGCCCTTATGAAACAGGGAAACACACACGAAAGGCATAAAAATGTACCTAGAGCCAGAGGTGGGCATGCCTCTGGGGATGATCAAGGCGGTGTTCCTGAAAATCAGGAAGGCTGCATGGATTGGGAGGGAGGGTTAGAAGGGCGACGTTGGAGCTGGATTCAGGGACATATTCCACCTGCCATGAGGGGAAGGATGGGGCGTTTAGACTCTGCCCAGAGGTATGCTGTGTGTGCTGACAATAGGTGTCCTTTGAGCAGAAGTCCCCAAACTTGAGCACGCATCAGAATCACCTGAAGCGCTTGTCACGACACACACCGCTGGCACCGGCCTCAGCGTTTCTGATTCAGGTCTGGAGTAGGCCCCGAGAATCTGCGTGTTGAACAAACCAAGCAGTGCTGATACAGCTGGCCGGAGACCTCCCTTTGAGAACCACAGCCCTGGAGAAACCAAATCCACCGTACCCAGGACACGACACCCTGCAGTCCCCCGCTGGGTGCTGGGCCTCGGGTAGAGGCTGAACCTCTCCTCACCTGCAGCGGTCTCTGCCTGTTGGAGTTGCCGTGAGCATGACGTGAAACAACACAGGTCATAATGCCCGCGACCATTACCTGTGGCAGCTTGCTCAGCTAGTTCCAGGCAACTCGGTGTTGCTTGTGCTCTGTTCCCCTTCCTGAATCAGCCATCTCATAGGGATGGGCCCAGGAGAGAATGTGAGTCTCCACGCAGGCTACCCGAGAGGAGGGGCGGCCTCCCATGGACAGCCCCTCGCCATGGAGGGCTGTGCCCTCTGCCCACCCCCGCATCCGGAGCCCTCCTGCTCAGCAGGAGGCAGAGGTGAAGGGCTTTGTTATCCTGAGAGCAGAGGCGCCACCACCCCCTCCCAGTGGGTGCTGCCAGCCACGGGGTACCTGGAGGATGAAGTGCTGTATTTATCCCCCGCGGCAGCCGTCAGCCTGATGCCCAGTGACACACCTGGAGCACAGAACTGGCCTTACCTTGCTGACTCTTGCTCTCTCGGCTCCACCCATGTGGGTGGCGCCCTCCCATCCTTCAGCCCACCCCCAGGCAGCAGGGCCTCGGCCCACACCTTTACCCCAGCTGGCCCCGAGAGGGCCAGGAGTGCAGTGTGAGTGGCCCTCATAGGCACCTCCGTCTTGAGTGAGCTGTGGAGGCCCAGGTCGGTGGGCCAGCACCTGTGAGACGTGCGCTGCAGACACCAGGGCACCTACCGGCCACCTCTGCAACCTGACCTCCAAGTTTTTCCAGAGCCCCTTCCCTGGGGGCTGAGGAAGGAAGCTGTTCCTTTCTGGGGTGTTCCTCTAGTTTCTCGTGTGGCGCTGGGGACTTCTGGACGGTTCAGAGTCTTTTTGGATGCTGCCCGGCTTTCCCCAGACCCCAGGAATTTGCAGGGCAGATCCAAGCGGAGAACACTCCCCGTCTGTTCTACCTGCATTTCGGTTTGGCTACCATGAAATCCTCTCTCAGCAATTTTGACCCTTTATTTTCTCCGGGGCCAGGACTCTGTTGAACCTCTTGGCTTCTGGGAATAGTCTCTCCCCGGCCAAGACCCCACGCCCTCTGGTCCTTGTGCAGAGCCCACTGGGCCAGTGGCGGGAGGTGTGGACTAGGGCTAGGCGGCCACCCCGGTGCTGCTGCCCTCAAGCATCTCGCTCAAAATGCCCCTTTTGTGCAGCCCTCCCCCCCCAAACCTACGCGCCTCAGTGATGTCATGATGGAGACTCGGTATTGGGGAGGGGGTAGTTACACGGGCCAAGAAGATCAGAAATGCAGCTGAGAAGGTGGCTCAAAATAGCTCATGGAGAACAGGCTTCTGCTTGACAGGCTGACGAGGATGTGCCTGGAGCCAAACACTCCTCTTTGAAAGCTCTGTCTCCTTCTAATTATGGATCTGTCAGGAGGAAGAGAAGCCAGTGACTGCTCGACCCCAGTGACCCTTCACTTAACGTGGAGATGAGAAAGGAAAGCTCAGCCCCCTTCAACAGGGCCTGGCGCCTCGTTCAGAGGACATCGGCTCCCCTCGTCCCTTCCACAGGGACGGGAAGTTCTCTTTGCCTGGCCGATGGTTTCCTTCCAGAGGGATCAGAGAGCTCACCTGTGTCCCTAGGGAGGGGCAGGTCTCCCTGTTCTTAGAGCCTAGTAGAAAGAACAGGGACCGTCTCCTCATCCAACAGTTGGATGAGATGGAGGACTTGCTGGAAGTCTCTCTGCCGTCCGGGACCAATTTCATGTCCTTTGTTTATATGCAGGGCAAAATGAACTACGTGCCGTAATAATTTTTTTAAGACTTATTCACTTAAACCACCATTTCTTTAGGAAGCGTTCAAATGTAGTACACGTCGATAACCAAGTCACTCAGTCAAGGTTGCACTTTCCTCACACACAGCGCTCACTTCCGTGTCTTGGGGACCGAGCGCACCGCAAGCCCTCCGCACATGTGGCTGACGGTGGTGCTTTAAGGGCGACCAGCGAAACTCGTTCAGAGAGTCTCAGCAGGCACGCAGGGCGTGCATTAATCTTGTTGTGGAAGAAGAATTTACACTGCAGAAGATTTAGGGGTAGAGGTGGGAATGGGAGGCCAATAGAATTTGATCATTAGTAATCACAGCCTTCCTTGAACCTTCAGGGAAAAGCTCGTCTTAAAACATATATATTGAATTTTAATTTACACAACAGACCTATCTCTTGGCCCTTCTCATCCCTAGGTTGCTGCCTTCTCCAGGGGTGTTAAACTCTGGGGTGCTCTAGTCATGGGCAGACCCCAGGGACCATCCTGAGTGGACAGTGGGCTGAGGGCCTGGGCTTGCATGGATGCTCCCCTCCCCCACTTCCTTTCATCTCTTCCTCATTCCCTTCCTACCACCCAACTCACTGAGCAGCCACTCTGCACTAAGTCCTAGGCCCAGACCCTAGAGGAACCATAGGGAATGAGGCAGACACGGATTCTGCCTACAAGGAGCTTACAGCTTAGTGGTGCCAATGGACAAACACACAGCTATCATTTCAGCTCGTGTTATGAAGAAAAATAAAACTGGGCACGGGAATGGAGGCAGGTTAGGGGTGGGAGCCATTAGCACTGGGAGAACCAGAGAAGGCCTTTCTGAGGAGAGATGACATCTGAGCAAAGAGGACAGTAAGAAGTGCAGGACGAGCCATGAAGGCTTCCCTGAGAAAATGCCCCAAGTGGACAAAACAGTCCTGAGGCGGAGACTGAGGTTGGAGGCATAGCAGGAAGGCTAGAGGGATGGGGGTGAAATGAGGGAGGAGAGAGAGGGGGTGGACCAGTGTGGAGAGTGCCCAATCGTGTGGGTCACAGAGACCCCTGGGACCCTTTATCAAGGACCTTAGTGTGGGTGTAGAGGTGTATCAGGTCTTCTGTTCAGAAAGATAGATAGATAGACAGACAGACAGACAGTTTTACTATAAGGAAGTGGCTCACACAATTTTGAAGGCTGAGAAGTTCAAGGCCTGCATTGAGCAAATTGGGGACCCAGGAGAGCCAATGGTTCATTCTAGTGCAAGTCTAAGTGTAAAAGCAGGAGAAGATGGATGCCCCAGCTCAAAGAGAGCAGGGAAAGACGGAGAATTCTCTCCTAGCTCTCGACCTTTTTGTTCTCTTCAGGCCTTCAAACGATTGGGCAAGGCCTACACATTGTGGAAGGCAACGTGCTTTTCTCAGTCTGCTGATTCAAATGTTACTTTCCTCCAGAAACACCCTCACGGATGCATCCAAAATAACGTTTAACCAAATACCTGGGCGACCCATGGCTCAGTCAAATTAGCCATCACCCAAGGAGGCTCAAAGCAAGGTCTGCAGAAGAGAAGAGAGACTGAGCAGGAGTGATAAGAGGGGCTGCTACATCTGAGAAGTCAGCTTCTGTGGCATCCACCGCCTGCCAGGCCCTAGGAGTGACGGTGGTGAGGACAGGGGTCTGAGCTGCCAGGAGAGTGTTCGGGGGTCAGAGGACCCCACCAGAATTCCAGCTGGAGAAGAGAGGGCTGCTGTCCTGTTTCGTTCTCCGGGGAGGGCTCGTGCTCTTGATGTCAATCTTTTTCCTGAAGACACGAGAAAGGCTCATAAGTTGGAGTCTGTTTCCTGTCACCCATTACCAAACACTCAGACACCTTTCAGGGATCTGACGCTACGTCTGGGCAAAATTCAGTTTTCAGTCATTCTCTGATGCCCCCGCCATCCTGCAGCCTCCAGAGAGAATCCTTCCAGAATTAAGTTCTGAGTTCAGTCATCTCTTCCATTAGACCTGGGGAAACACAGTTTAATCTGCAAAATTACTGCAAAAGTATCAGAAGGGGCTTCCGATGCTGAGCATTTTTAATGACCAACACTCATTCCTTTCCCAATGCTAAGAAGAAAGATTTATTCTGGCCGGTTTATCCCAAGTAAATCTTGAGTATCTCCATTTTATATTTTAACGAGAAATAAGCACTTTATGATAACTGCTCAGATTAAACTCTAACATACTCTCAAACCATTAACCTGAAGGAATTGTAACGATAAATTAAACATATTAATGAAGCTGTTCTACAAGCCCAAAATTTGTTAGGTAAATTGTAGTGTTATTAACAACCAACTTGACTTATCACAATCTATCATTGGAGGGAAATGAACTAAAACAGTGATTACATGACATGTAAACCCTGCCAGAATAAACAAAAATACAAGTGATTGTTAATAGGAAATGCAAATCTGCTAGGACATTTTCATGGGAGTGCCGAACCTGGCAGATCTTTTACATTTTTCTGTTTTACTCTCCCATTCTCCCCCCTCTCCTTCCTTCTTCCTCCTCTTCTTTCTGCCCATCCATACCCTCCACCTCCCTCTTAGGAGGATCTTAGAGTCCCAGCCTGGGGTTGACTGGTCCCAGTCTGGGATTTACTGGTCGACATCCTTGGCCTCAGTTCTCCACTAACTTTGCGGAGGGAGCCTGGTTTTTGTAACAGTATAAATCTCTCCAGGGCCCGTGTTACCCATTGTTTTCCCATCTCTGATGGTCCCTGCGTGGCTCCACACAGCCCAGCCCCGTCCCAGTCCTCAGGTGTCCGTCATGATTATTTGCAGCTGAGTGAGTGTGCACCTGTCACAGAATCGCAGGGTCTTATGTTGGACAGAGCCTCAGAAGCATGAGGCCCTCACTTCTACATAAGGCAGCTGAGGCACCGAGGGTGGCACAGCTTTCCCCTGAGCCCTGGACACTGAAGTGGAAAGTAAATAAATAAATAGACAAATAAATAAATAAATAAGTAATAGAACTTGCCAGTCTTCCCGACGTGACATATATGTATATGCGATCACAAAATTTTCAATCTTGGGATCAGAGATTTTTGCAAAACCCAGTGGGCTGAGTGATCACAGCCAGAGGACGGTCCATGCCATAGGGGTCTAGCGGGGCCACATCCACCCATGGCCCAGAGCAGTCCCTGGGCAATGCCACCGGCACAGCAGAGCCCCTGCCAAGGAGGCGGGGCCTGCTTTGGAGGGAGGGTCTGCCTAGAATTATCATGAGAGATTTCAGATGGATCCTAGGTCAGGCCTCGGGGTTGGGGGTAGGGCGCTGGAGACTTTGGGGACGCGGATGCCTAACTCCTCAGATCAATATGAGGGTTAGTGAGATGATACAGTTACAATCCATTCTGTAAAACTAAAATCCGAACGGTCTGTATGGGCTCGTGGCGATTTTGGCTGGCACATCAACACACCTGTTTGTGATGTCGTCTGAAGAGGGACTCAGCAAAAATTATTTTCACCATCAACCGCACCTCTTCTCCTCCATCATAGTTGAACTAAGGCGGTTCCCCAATCTAGGGGCAGGGCAATGAGAGAGAAGGAAATGTCCAGACAATAGAAAGGAGAGAAAAGATGAGAGGGTTGGAAGGGGGGACAAAGCAACTACAAGAGAAAGAAGTGTTTTGCTGTCTTCTGCTGGGGCAGGAGGCTGAGCCTCCGTGATCTGCCAACTTAACCCAGCCCGTGGCTGCCCGACAAACCAGCGGTTGGAGCAGTCAGGTCCTCAAGCCCCCAAGCCAGTGCCAGGGCACACACACAGGAGCTGGGGAAACCACATGCTAGAATTTGGGGGCCTCCTCTTTACATTCCTCGACCCATCAGCTTCGTGTCCCCACCAGGGCATGTGTCTGTCGGGTTTCATGCATCATCCCCAGGCTCTCAGCGACGTATACATACAGGTGCTTTACAGCCAGCCGGAGGGGTGGGAGGGACGATGGGCTGGACGAGGTGCACTTGCAGGATCACAGCTCAGTGGCCACCTGAGTTATGAGCCTCTTTCCGTAGATCTCTTCCTGCCATGAATTTCCGTTATGTCAGTCAGTGTACTTCATCACTGCCAGAGGAGACATCACCAGTGTAATTGTGGCCCCTTCCCCAACCCTTGTGTTTCCGATCGTAAGGCCCCTCTGGGTTACATGTCTAGAAAGGGTCCCCAAAAGGTGGTGCGTCAACATTCCTACTTAAAGTCTGAAAAGATATGTAAGTTACAGGAAGTTGAACCCCAGAACAGTGATATCCAAGCCCAGTTTTGTAACAGCCCATTCTTCTTGAGTGTCTCTGGTTGATCTGAAGAGTGACTCAGTAATCTCCTATGTCCCCAAAGCAAAATAAGTCGCAATAGTTTAAAGATGCAAATAGCATATGAGCTGCCTAGAAGAGTGGATGAGCGTTTTATGCTACGTGAGCAGTAGTGACAGAGTGAGAATTCCCAAGTGGCCAGGCGCCGTTTGGGGGTTGAGCCTGGGGAATGGCCCAGAGCGGCTGAAATCGAATCAGACTCACTTGCTGGGGAGAGCGCTGTGGTTCAGGACATGTGGTCAGCCACCTTCTTGTTTGTGATAAGAAAAATGGGCCTCTTGTGTCCTGGCTCTCCATCTAGGAGCATGGAGATGAGTAAGGCAACCTTTTTAGGAAATTTGAACTCAAGCCTTTGCATATCTGGTTTCCAGACTTCCATGCAAACTGTGTCTCAGACTAGAGTCTGAGAACGCATGCAAAGATTTCCTAATTTCTCTGGCATGTTCTTTTTGCAAACCCTTTTCCTCACTGTAGTATTCAGTTTGCATGTTTTTTTCTCACTACAGTTCTACTATAATTGTGCCCAATTTGGCAACTGGAAGAAAGGCGTGGAAACGGGGTGGTACTTTGCCCAGACATCAACACAGTTGGATAGATAAACACATCTGTGAGCCGCTGCTTGTGGCCATCTTCTTTGGGGGGTGGAGCTCCGGGGTGTCTTACGCCCCATACTCCCCACATCAGCTTTTACATGCTCAGCTGGGCAGTCTCTCCAGGGACTTGTAACTGTGCTGGGAGGCTGGTCACCTGCACACAGGCCTCCCAAGCACTCGTACCTTGGCTCTCTCCAAAGTGCTGTCTGCACCTCCCCACCCCCAACCCGTAGAAACCTTTAAAATCTTGTCTTGAACGTTCACCAGACTCCAACACGTGTCCCCAGGGCTTCCTCTCACCTGTCGACCTGCCTTCCTGCAGATCTGCCTGCTAGTGCGTGCCGACTTAGCAAACACACATGGTGCGCCAATGCTTCAGCTCAGCCTTGCTTTGAACGAGCCCTGCCAGGGGGTCAGAAATGTGGAGCGCAGACGTCAGAGGTGACCCGCCGTCTGCTGCTGATGGGAGTTGCTCATTCCCCAGGTTGGGGAATATATACGGAGATTGTCACAGCCAGAGCAATGAGCCATCCAAGAGGTTGTCACCGGCATCTCTCTGGGAATTGGACCATGATTTTTTTTACAAACTGAAAAAGCTTGCCTAGAACACAGACACACTAGGGTGACTGTAGATCTTCAATTCACGCAGCTCCTGGGTTTGACATCCTTGCCTTCAGCAGCTTGGCAGGTAGAAAAATAACAGTTTTTTTGTGTGTGATCAGAGCTAACTTAACCAACCCCTGCCAAGCTCTTCTTCTTGTCAAGAGACAGAGCTGGGAGGAAGTGAGGTCCTCCTGAGGGTGTGTGAGGGGGCAGTGGGACAGCCAGGTGAGCAGAGATGGTGAGAGGGAAGTACGGAGAGAAATGCTGGCCCCTGAGTGTGGAGCAAGTGATGTGCGGCCTCCCACAGCCCCTCAGGGGTGGGGGTTGGGGGGAGTGGGAAGAGGGTAGCCAGGAACAAGGAGATTTGAGGCAACCAGCCACATAGCCAGTTGCTGCTCTCCCTGGAGACTCCTCTTGTGTCTCCTTCTTCTGGGGCAGTCTTTCTCACCTTTATTTTTTTATTAAATGTATTCGGGTGACCTTGGTTAATAGGGTCATACAAGTTTCAAGGGTGCATTGCTGTGCTACACGATCCGTATATTGCATTGTGCGCTCTCGCCTTTGGTGAGTGTCTGCATCGCCTGGAGGCCTTGTTATATCCAGATGGCAGGCCTCGCCCCCAGAGTTTGAGTCCATAGCTCTGTGATGAGGCTGGAGATTTTGCTTTTCTAACCACTTCCCAGATGCTGCTGAGCTGAGCCCACATGCCGAGAACCGGGGAAGCCAAAAAGCTGACTCGCTTTAAACTCTTCTAATCCAAGAAGTCACAAGGGGCTACGTATGAACTGGGTTCTCCTCCTGTGCCCACCCAAAGAAATACCTTTACCCATATGAAACGGTTGGGAGGCACTGAACCCCTAACCCTGCTCCTCTCTTCCCATCAGAAGGTATGATGTGAGAGGAGTACTTCCAGGATGGGGTGGGGTAAGTTGAATTCTATGCCCCCCAAAAGAAAAGTTGAAATCTAACTTCTAGCATCTGTGACTGTGACTTATTGAAAAGAGCCTTTTCAGAGTGTAATCGAGTTATTTTGATGAAATTCAAGTCATGTTGGATTAGACTGGGCCCTAAATCCAAGGATGAGTGCCCTTACGAGAGAGAGGAGTGGGAGGTTGGGACACAGGGAGAGAAAGACACGGAAGGAATGCCATGTGAAGATGGAGGCGGAGATTGGGCTTGTATGGCCAATATCGAGGGATGCCAAGGATGGCTGGCAGCCACCAGACGCTAGGACCAGCCAAGGAGCAAGGCTTCCCTGGAGCCTTCCGAGGGGACGTGGTCCTACCAGTACCTTGATCTCAGACTTCTAACCTCCAGAACTCTAAGGGGGATACATGTGCGGTTTTAAGCCGCCTGGTTTGTGGTCATTTGCTATGGCAGCCCTCGCAGATGAACCCATGGGGCCTTCGGGGCTTGCTTGTGTCGTTACCTTAGTAACACCCAGCATGACCACTTTGGGTGGGTCTTATGCCTGATGACTTTCAGGAGAGGTGCCTTATCCCCCAGCACGCCCATGGTTCAGTTTTAGGTTGCTTGACTGTGGAGCCATACTCAGAGGACACCAGAGCGATGGAAGCTTTGCCGGGGCCGTCGAACTTGGTGGCAGGGGAAGCAGGGGATGAGGAGTTAGGGAGGACGGAGGGCGGCCCTGCGCTGGACCATTCCAGCAGAGCCCTTGACCACCACGTTGGGGGAAGGTGCCTGGCTTTTCAGGGGTTTAGAGAGAATGAAGCGGAGGTTGAGATAACAGCTAGGCAGTCTGAGAAACCTTTCTTAAAGAGCAGGAAGCCCAATGATCTTGGAGCACCAGGAAGTGAGTATGGGAAGAGCGGCCTCTTACGAACACAGAGCTTAAACTCCATGGCGGAGGAATGCAGTGGTGTTGCATCTGAAGAACAGGAAACAGGTGGAGGGAATTCGAAGTGACAGAAGGCCTGAGGACAGATTTTAGTACAAAGAAGCCCTCGTCGCAGTACCCGGGGTTCCGCTTCTCAAGCTGGGCTTCCTGGTCACCGCATGGGAACGACGTTGGCGCTTTATTTGAAGTGCAGTTACCTGGGCTCCACTCAGCCATGCCGAGTGAGGATCCGAGTGCACAGGACAGGGAAGCTGCATCTTCACAAACTCCGCAGGCAGATTTTTATGAAGTCTGAAAGCCGTTGCTGCAGATGCTTCATAAATGTTAATGGGCTGTCCCTTTTCTAGATTAAATTAGGGGAAATACAGAGAAACACAAGAGAGGAGGAGAGGAGAGGGGTTTCAGAAGCATTTTGGGGTAGCTCTCCCCAAACTGTCTCGCCCAGGACTTCTGTGTGGCCATGCTGGGGTGCCTGTGGACGCACCTGCCCTCCCATGGTTGGACCAGCTCCCATCGGTGTTGCAGGGCCTAGCGCCACAGGACTGGTGTCGCCTCACTGGCCTGTCACAGCTCTGCCACCTACTGACCGCAAGAGGAGATGCAGAATTCCGGATACAGTTCCTGCTGGTTAAAGAGAAGCTTGAGAAAATGCACACACACGCCCCTCACCAGGACCCCTCTGGCCCCAGGTAGACCGCAGCAGCAGCTGTGGGTTCACCTGTTTTCACAAGTGCAGATGTGTTTGATTTTTCTGTTCGGGGACTCAGGGACGGATGGGATTGGGGGGTTGGGGGAAGGGAGAAGGGAAAAGCAAACCGTTGGATGAAAACCAGAGACTCTGAAAAGACTTCCTCTTCCTCCTTCCTTCCTGTTTTCCAGTAAAGAACACAGGAGGCAAAGAGTTAGTGAGAGTTGTGGGAATGCTCGCTCTGGGCGGGGAGAGAGGGTTGGGGAGGGAAAGGCTAGCAGCTGAGGCTTCCTGGCTGGGCCCCAGGGGAAGGGAGAGGGAGCAGGGTTGGAGCAGAGAGGCAGGGCGTGCTGACCCTCCCTCAGCGGGACCCTCCTGGGCACAGGCTACTACTAGTGTACCCTTCTCTTGAGGCTCCGGCCACTGGCCAGGAGTTCAGCACTTTTCGCCTCCATTTCCCTGGTGAGCAGACAGGGTCGTGGCCTGCATAAATGGATGCTGCTGCCTTCAGAACCCTGCCAGGGTGTTAGGCCCAAGTCGGACCTTATCTAGCGCCCAGAAGGTCAGGAATGTGCTCTCATGTCACCTGTCTGGCCAAGAAGGACTCCAGAGCGCCCGGAGCTGCCCATGCCTGCCTGCCTGCCTTCCTGTCCGCCCACCAGCAAGCCCACCTGTTGTGTGCAGAATGAACTTCTGGCCTCGCCTCAGCTAGGGCTATGACCTTTTGTCAGAGCCACTAGGGCTGAGTTTCATTGATGTTGAGTTTCATTGACCCAGGTTACCTCAGGTCCTCGGGGAAAACAGATCAACAGATCACAGCCCTTCCCAGGAGTCACAGATTCTCACACTCCCTGAGAATTCTCTCTGGCCCAGCCACAAACTCCGCCCACCTGCCCGCCAGCCCGCCCCCTTCTCTCTGCCTGTCTTTCTTGTTCTCCACCCCCTGCTCTTGGCTTTCTTCCCTACCTCTTTCTGAAGCTGCCTGTAACCTGAGCCTGCTGAGGGAGGGAGCTGGCCGGGAGGGTCCCTGACACTGGTGTCCAGGCCATGGGTGCTCGTGGTGCCCCACTTTGCCCTGGCTACCCAACGCTTGGTCATCGTGTAACCGCTGTGAGTCAGCAAGGACAAGCCGGTGGGCACTGAGAGCCACAGATCATACACAGCCAGGGCGAGCTATGGATCTTCCTCTACAGAATCACAGACCAGTAGGTGCAACCCAGCCCCATCCAACACCACACACAGCACAACGCAGCCCAACCCAATTCAATGCAGCACAACACAGAACAACACAACACAGCCCAGCTCAACCCAACCCCGTCCAACACAACACAATACAACACACAACAATACAACACAGCCCAGCCTAATCTAACACAATACAACATACACCAACACAACACAACACAGCCCAGCTCAACCCAACCCAGTCCAACACAACACAATACAACACACAACAGTACAACACAGCCCAATCCAATCCAACACAACACAACACAACACAAAATAAAATAACTAGGTTCAAGCAACAGGCAGTCTTATAACACCTTATTTATTCATCTCTCTCTGAATTGATGGAACTGGAGAGGTGGGGGCTGCGCAGTGGATTTCCCTGGTAACAGCCCCACCCCTTATGACAGGACTGTTAACAGGAAGTGGTGAGGGCAGTGGGCTCGAGTAGAGACCTGATGGAGCTACAGTGGCGACAAGAATGCGGCTGGTCTTTTAACGTTCAGGTTTCATTCCTCATCCGTTGGAGGGCTGGAGCCTAAGGGGCACTTTACTGACCTGGCCCATCATGCCCGATGCGAGTTACCACTGAAATAACGGACACAACCCCGCTCTTGAAGTTTGAAGCGCTAAGCTACTGTTAGTTGAGTAACTGCTTTATAGACCAGAGGTAAATCTATGTTTAAAAGCTTGGCCCAGATGCCGGTGAGAATTTGGGGTCTCTACCCCTTAGCAACTCAATCAGGGAAATGCTAAAATAAAATGCTGTTACTAAGTCCACCATTTCCCATTGAATCTAAACTGGTCGATTCCATTTATATTAGGGTATCAAAGTTCTTCGAAAATCCAGTTAGAAAGCTTGTTGTGAAGAATTGTCTTGTCCCTTTAACTCAAGTACAAGAAGTTGGCTATAAAAGAAGTGGGAAAAGTGGATGAATCAGTATGATCCACCTCCCAACATAAGTAGGCAGCCTCACCCATGGTGGTGGAGTAGTATTTTGTATTTTAGTTGTTTGAGACAATAAGTGGATTCTCACCTTTGTGAAAGGAATGAAAATGTTCACCTTCAAGGGTCTTATAGCAGGTTCGTCAGGTTGGGAAAGTGGGGTAGGGATTATTATCTCTGTTTTAGAAAAGTCAGATTATGAGCTGACTGTGTGGCTCAGCTGGTTGGAGCATCACCCCGTACCCAAAAGGTTGTGGGTTCGGTTTCCAGTCAGGGCACATACCTAGGTTTCAGGTTTGGTCCCTGGTCCAGGACGTGTATGGGAGGAAACCAATCAATGTTTCTCTCTCTCTCTCTCTCTCTCTCTCTCTCTTCCTCTCCCCCTTCCTCTTTTTCTTAAATCATTAAACACATCCTTGGGTGGGGATTTTAAAAAATACCAGATTACATCAGAAGATTACACTTCCCCTTCGCCTACAGATTAAAGCCCAGTGCTTTGAAGAGCATCCCTGGGTCTCTTATACCTGCATCCAGCCTACCATTCCAAGCCTTGCTCTCATCTTGTCCTTTTAAAGCCCCGTGCCCTGGCCATAGCTAGCCTCCTCTCCACCCCTGCCTTCACTCACACCACCACGGGTCCCAGGACACGTTCTTCCTCACAGCTCCTTCTGTGTGAATAATGCTCCTCCTTTAAAAGTCAGCTCATGTTGTCACTATTCTGTGAGGTGTCCTTAGCATTAATGATTCTTTCCTTTTCCTGGCCACACACAAGCTAGTGTCTGTATGTACTGCATTCATGAGGAGCTTGGTGTGGGGGGCAGAGGGCAGGGTATGTCAGTAGAAGATCTGGTAGAAAACTCTGAATCTGCCACTTGTTATTTATACTGATTTTAGGCATATCATCAATCTCTCTGAGTCTTAGTTTACTTACATATAGAACATAAATAAAAATAACTTAGCTCTTAATCTTATCAGAATTTTAGCTCACATAGTAAGTCCACAAGTGTTTATTGTGCACCTACTATATGTGTCGTGAATTAAATTGGAAAATAAATGTGAAACGGACTCTTAAACTGTGTTTTGTATCTTAGTTGTTTTAGACAAGAAACTCCTGAGGGTGGGAAACTGCCAACTTCCATTTGAATCCTTTGTAAGATTCCCTTTGGGTCCTCGATAATGGGGCTTCACACAGTAGGTGCTCAGTTAATGTTCAGCAACGGTGTGAACTAGAGAAGGTGAGACTCGCAGAAATCATACATGGCAGGCCAGGTGAGAGCCCCCCGGCCCTCCATCTCCCAGGCCTCAGCCACAGAAATACCTCCCTAGCTCCCAGACCCTCTGACTGGCTCATCCTAGTTACCAAATGAAAAAGTCACCTGTAGGTGGAACCTAATCAACAAAACAAGCAAGCAAAATAGAACCGGTGACACTGAAATCAAGAACGAACTGACAGTAACCAGAGGGGAGGAGAGAGGGGATAACAGGGGAAAAGAAGGGGAAGGGTCATCAAAGAACATGCATAAAGGATCGTAGACGAAGCCAAAGGGGGAAGGATCGAGGGTGGGAGTGGGTGGGGCAGGGGAAAGTGGTGGCGGGAAAATGGAGACAACTGTGCTTGAATGACAATTTTAAAAAAATGAAAAAAAGAAAAGACAAGAAAAAGTCAGGGAGGGGATGCAATGGAGGAGGAACTCGGTTTTCCACTGGATAAACAATATGCCTGGGAGGGTGGGGGATAAGATTATTCTCCATTATTTGACACCTTTACGTATGCCGTGCCTGTAATAATAATAACAATAAATCTCTCCAAAGTGCTTGCAGTCCATTGGAATAATTACCTGCTTAGCAATCCAGGGGGAAATGAAGTGACGCGAGACAATTTTGTTGCTGGCTTCTTTTCGCCTCTCTCACTGGGCAACACAACAAGCTGACATGAGCAGAGTCCTACAAGGCTGAAGAAGAACAAAGAGGTGTTTCTGTTGCTTTCCCTGGCCTACCTTGAGGGGTGGGAAATAAAGACTAGCCAATGGACTCCAGTCTACAGACCTGGGGTGCAGGGACATTCTGATCACAGCCCTGGGGCCTTTGATGTGGCAGGTCAGTGGGGCCTCTCTTGGGGCCTGGAGAGTAACGTCCCATTCAATCTCCTCCTTTCCTAAGACTTCCTGACCCTCAGCTCCGCCACCCTTCTCTGCCTCCTTTTCCCCTTCCAGGTATTGGGGCAAATGTTAGAAGACCCCAAGGAACAGAAGGGAACCAGCGACCCCTGGTGGTGGGCCCTGGCATGGGGCCGACCAAAGGGGGCCAAAGAAAAAGGCCTGTGAGGAGACAGGGCTGAAACATGTGCTCAGTGCTCAGAGCCCTTCACCCGGCTTTGTGTCTTAGATAAGGGCGGAAGATAAACTCTAAGATTTGTTTTTTCTTTTGAAGTGATAGAGAAATTCAGATTTTGTGAATGACATAGACTTTGGAGAGAAATTCCTGAACCAACCCTAAGAAAACCTGTGAAAATCGTGGTGCAAAATGAGACTTCTCTTTAGATCCTGAAAAGTGTCCCCCATTTTTCCATCCTGCACCGTCCTGGTTTGTGTTGTTCTCTTCATTAACCGCTGTGGGCACCCCTGCTGTCTCCCGTGACGGAAACATTGGGCTAAACAAACTATATTATGCATATGGTATGTAAGTGAGTAATGGGGACCTCAGAACGCGCCTAAACTTGCCATGTTGTGGGTGCTTCCCGAAGGGTCAGGAGGCTTGGCCAATGACACAACACTCATCTTCTGGGCCTTTCCCAGCCCCCGATCTTTCACTTTACGACTCTCTAAAGATTAGTTTGCCATTCCTCATCAGAACATTTATATCCTAAAAGATGCTTAATGGGAAGGGAAACTCCTCAGCTGCTGGAATTCAAGGATGGTGGTGACTGTGTAGGGAAGGTGCCTGAAGAGGCATGCACCTCATGTGTTCCTAAAAGCGGCTGCCTGTTTATCCGTAAGTTTATGCAGGTTAAGGCGTGGAGCCTAGTTAAGCAGCTGGGCTGGGAGATAGGAGAATGTGTTCATTTCTCAACTGAGCGAGCCCTCGTGGTTGTTTGGAGGCAGCGTGAAGGGGAGGGGGGAATGGGACTTGGCGTTCTTTCCTTTCACCCCTGACCTTCCAATCTGTACTTTGGAATCTATGACATGCGCAGGATTTCACCCTAGGGGGCATCGACCTGGCACGAGGGTCTAAATCCTGGCTTCGGGAAATGTTTTTATGTCATGATGCCACTGTCCACCTCTAGAATGGCAGTGACCAAAGCCAAGTCCTTGGCAATGACCTTCTACCCAAGCACCAGTCCTGAATTTCCAAAGGCAGCTGGATCCAGTCAGTTAGCCATGTCACCATGACTTCCCATTCCAGACTCACTCTTTGTCTTCTCATCCACACCGGTGCTCCCTCCCAGCTTGCTCCTGGGCCCCGCCCTTCCCTCGGTCATCCAGGTGTCACAAGCCAGAGTTGTCACTTATTCTTCAAGCACTATCACCTTCTACCTCTGTTCTCTTCCTCAATTCCCAGTAGCTGGAGGCTAGACCGAAATGAACATCACAGTTCTTCACTGCCATTTTAGTTCTGGTGTCTCCCTGTCTGCACCATCCAATGTACACAAGGGTTATGTTCTGGGAACATGCAAGTTCCCCTAGCAGAAAGGTCTGTAAAGGAGAATTCTTTCCATATGGCCCCAGACTCCCATCATTCAATACATTATACCCTTTAATATATCCTTAAAATACATTAAACAATACTTCAGATGCATTTCAGAAATAAAACGTTGTGTAACCATTGTCAGCTTAATATTGACTCTGGACTGGAAGAAAAACGGTGGAAACATAAGGGTACGTTCCTGGGGCAGAGTAGGATTGGCAGGGGGGAAGGTGGGTGTCCAAGGACCACATCCAGGAGGCCAGATGCAGGCCCAGCTCCTGACTCAGGACTATCAAGAAATGAGTGTTACCTACCGTACTACACATCTCAGTGTTGAGACTGACAGGAGAGCCAGACTGCCCTCTCCTCCTTTCACCAATGATGGAAACAGAACACATGAATTATAAGAGCTATGTTCTACGTGGACCTCCTGTGATAATACCTGGAAACTCCTATAGTCCTGATTATGTGCGAGGGTGCCCACTAAATGCTTTCTTTCTACTAACATGTTAATTCTTCACAGCAGTCAAATGTGGCAGGTACTGTTATTCTTTGCATTTTATGAAAGAGGACACCAGGGGTTGGAGAAGTTGACTCATTTCCCAAAGGTCATATAGCCGGTTCAAGAGCTGGGGTTGGAGCCCATGCACTTAATCACTACAGCATGTAATTTCTTGTGCAAGCCCTGAAAATAACATCGTGACAGAGCAAGTGCGGCCCAGACGGGGAAATGAACCTACCACTGTTACTATGTTAATATATCATTAGCATTTGGTATCAGTATATTGATTCTTAATATTAATAATCCAATCCCTGATTCTCATGCTCTTACTCGCTTCCGCCTTGGTCTCAGTTTCCACATCTGAGCATGGGGAGAGATAACTCCCACAGGAACACGAGTGGCAGCTGTGGGTTCTACCCAGTGCCTCCAGGCTGCTAGATCGATAGTTTAATTGCCGTGAAACCCATGGGCCTTGGCAATGCTGTATGAATAATTGTAATAGCTGAGGCTGGTGATGGAGAAGATGGTTTTCCAATATCTTATTTTAAAATGCATTTCTCTGCAATTAACTCCGCACACTTCTGGCAGAATGAGTGTCCCGTACAGGCACTGATTTGATTTGATTTTTTTCTTCGAGGAACTTCAGCCTGGGTAGCTCCCACCTCTTCCAGGCCACCCCTCACTGAGTTTGAAGGTCGCCTGGCCAATTTGAGGAGTGTCTTTAGGACTCTCATTGGAGGGTGGGGGTGGCTTCTCCCTGGGTCTCTGTGGTTTCCCTGGGGTGAAGAGTGGTCAAAAGCCCCTTTGTGATATCACAGCCAAACTCCCTCCTGGCCCCGGGGCCCCTCAGCTTTCTGCATCTGTGCATTCCAGCTCCGGTGATGTCATCCCCAGACAGGGACGCCCTTCTCCACCCTGGAGTTCTCAGCCCGGGGAAGCCGGTCCCCACAGCGTCTCCGGGAAGGGACTCTGACTGCAAACCATTCACATGCCTCACCCCAGGCCTCATGAATTCCTATGTTCTCCTTTGAAATAGTTCCAAGTGTTTCTCAGAGTAGCCGCTGTTAAAAATACATACATACATACATACATACATATATACATTTTTAAAAAATGGGCAGTGGCTGCCGGGGGAGATGAGTGTAGAGAGAGAGGAAGAATTAAGTGATGCTTAGTGATCTGTGTGATATCGTGGATTGAACTGCATGCTTCAAAGAAGCACCAGTGACTTTTGACTAGATGTTAATGAACACTGTCTCTGTGGCACACGAGAATACGGACATTTATGTTGTTTGTTTGCTGAGTTCTGGTTTGAAGCCAGGAAATTTAAACACCAGTCCGGGGCTCCACTCACTGGCTTGGCGACCTTGGGCAAGATGAATAAGGCATGATCCTGCTCTCAAGAAGCACATAGGGGAGGGGAGGACGAGGACACACAAGACAAGCCGTGCTGTCACGGGCCGCAAGTGCCGTGATCACAGCGGGCGGGAAGTGCCTTTGGAGCACGTGGGGGCAGCATTGAATCTATACTAGGAGACGGCGGGAGAATTCTCAGCACCGAGTGATGCCGGGCCAAGTCTTGAGTAAGCATCGCATGCATCGCACACTGACTCTGACCCTCATTTAACCGCACACACAAAAATCCTAGACAGCCCGGGGACCGGGGCTGCTTTGAAATCCAGGTATAAATCGCTCGCAAGCGACATCAAACCTCTACCTGTCTCAGGGCTTTGCAAGTCCACTGACGTTGCACCGACCCTCTGCCGTTAAGCCAGAAGTTGGGGGGGTGCTGCCCTGGCCAACCTGCTTCCCCAGAGGAGGTGCCTGCCATGTGGTCAGGAGGGCTGATGGCTCTTTAAGGACAGGACACAAAGAGATGTAAGCTTGGGAGAGTCTCCGAGGAATCTGGGACCCTTTTGATCTTACTGTGCTATTAATGTCACCCACATGTTCCTTTATTAATTTACTAAACCCCTATTAAGCAAGCCTGGGGGTCAGGACGCTGTGGGGGCCTTGCCAGGGCGGCGGTGCTCTGCCGCAACCTCACCATCGCCGTATTATCTTGTCTTTGTCTTCACGCTCACTCACTGAGCACAGCTCCATATGAGCTAGCCACCGCGGACAGTCACATGCCTTTGTGACTTTTTTCTTCCCTACCCGGGGACATGCTTATTGATTTTAGAGAGAGGGGAAGGGAGGGAAGCGAGAGGGAGGGAAACATCAATCGGTTGCCCCGACTGGGAACCAAACCCACCACCCAGTTACGTGCCCTCACCCACAAATCGAACACGTGACCTTTCTGTTTATAGGACATCGCTCCAACCAACTGAGCCACATCAGCCAGGGCTGCGTTTATGACTTTTGACGTACCAGGCACTGTAGTGAGAGCATCTGCTAATCCACCTGATGAATCTGACAGCAACCTTGAACGCAGAATCCTAAACCCTGTATTTCAGCTAAGGGTATTAAATAAATCTTAAAAATCCTGGCTGAATTTGCAAACATTAATAATAGAAGCGGGATGCCTGCTTGCCGGGCTACACCTCCCCGTGCTTATGCACTTTGCCACAGGCCTGCCTTCAAGGTGTTGGCGCTCTCATGGCTAAAAGGAGCCCACTTAACGCATGAGAGCAAAGAAGGGTAGACTTCCACGGCAGCTGGAGCACTCAACCACCTTAAGTGGCTGCAGGTGTGGTCGCTGGTGACGTGGCAGGAGGAGGTGGTCAGGGTGACGCAGGTGTTACGGAGAAAGCCTTCGGAGGCGGGTCCTGAACCAGACTGAGAGGGACTGATGGGCGTGGCTTGGCTGAAAGGAAGCAGAGAGGAAACTGAGAAGAGCGGAGGGAGACGGTGTGAACCGAACTCCGAGAGAGGACTCCGAGAGAGGACTCCGAGAGAGGACTCCTTCGTTCTGCTCCTTAAGGAAAGCACCTGGCCTGGCGGGAAAGGCCACATGGAGAAATGAATGGGGTGCGGCACCTCCAGCTGCTTTGGACGGACAGTGTCCAGTGATTGCTGGGGGATGAGGAAGATGAGAGTATGTTCTGACGTGGGGGAGGGGCTCGGTGGAGCGTTTGGCTCTGCCCTAGGGGATGATGACGGTGTGTACCAGACAGTCTAAAGATGGAGATGATTGGGGTGAGGATGAGAAAATGGCTCAGGGACTGCCGTCTTGATGGAACGGGGGCATGTGGTGACAGGTAAAGCCTGGGACGTGGAGGAGAGGGGGAGGGGAAGCTGCTTCCGAGCCTGGGGGGAAACTCAGCAGGGCCCACTTTCCTCATTCAGTTTACACTTAATTACTATCTCTACTCTGTGCCAAGCTCTGTGTTGGCAGCTTCTATTCTCTGAGTTAGAGCTGGCCAGTTCGGAGTCCTGGAACTCCTGGAACCGCTCCTGCCAGAGAGCCTTCAGTCTTCGCTCTCCTTCTGGCTTCTCCAGACACTCCCGCTGGACAGGGGTTTTCTTCCTGCTACCGCACGGCCTGCGTTCAGCAGCCCGGGAGTGGACTCCAGGGGAGGCGAGACTCCCACAAAGAGACTTGCTGACTGCACGCCAGCTCCTTGCCCTCGCGATGCGCCTCCGCTCATTAACCCGTCCGTGACTCCAGTGGCTGCAGGGGGTACAGAAGAGGGGAGACACCCCCATTTCATGGAAGGGCACGTGAAGCCCAGAAAATGTGGGGAGAGCAGGGAGAAGAGGCACTGTCTGGGGCGGCAGGGGAATGTGGATGAGCGATCGCGAGTCCCGATCCTGCGTCTGAGACCCCATCCCAGTACCATGTGGATCCACTGCTTCTCCTCAGCGTCCTGCCAGCCCTGACTCTGCTTTCTGCCCTTGATGGGTCCTCAGGGACGCCTCTCCTCGCTGTGAGGCCAGGCCGTGGTCCTCTACTTCCCCTCCGGTGGCTGGCCCAAACCACGGGCACAAAGTGGCTTTCTTCTGTCTGCACCAAGTTTCTGACTTCCTGAATGACACCCAGGTTGAACCAGACTTGGGGTTTCCTGGACAATTCCTCCAGCTTCAGGGCAGCCACGGGAAGGTCTCTGGGTCCGTGTTGGTAGAATGCCCATGGGACACCCTATCTGTGAACACACTCTCCCAGGCCTGTCCCCTGCCCTCTGCCCTGCACGGCCCCTCCTCTAGTCTATTTCAGATGTCCCAGAGCTGAGCCATGGGTCCTCTTCTCTCTGTCCAACCCCTGGTAACCTTGTTAGATGCTGGGAGTCCGATCTGTGGGCCACATCCTCTAATCTGTCTTCTATAGCACATAGAGGTGCGGCTCCCACTGGGCGTGAGTGGGGATCAAAGGGATGAAGGCATTTGAATTGCCTCCATAGTAATCACTGGGAACATCTATGGAAACTTCACTATTACTCCCTCGCTCTGCTAAGACTGCTTGAGGTATTATCATATTCCCACAATAACAATAACAATGAAAAATTGTTATTATTATTCCTATTTCTTATCTGAGGCAAGCGAAGCTCAGGAAAGTTCGGTTGGTTCTCTAAGGCCACACAATTCCTAAGTGGCAGAGGTGGGACTCACGCCATCTGCTTGACCCCTCGCTCTTCCGGCCACACACCCCTCTCAGGAGCAAGAGGACTCCGGCTCTTCGTGGCATGAGTGAGCGGGGTCCGCCTGCCAAGCTCCAGAATGAGCTGGTGTGTATAAAGCATATGGCACAGTGTGGGCTGCAGGTGGAGAGCTACTCTCCATTCATCCGCACCTTTTATTCTAAGGAGCAGTCTATCCAGGCTTCTCTGTGGCCAGAGAAACATGGGAAAAGGCCAATCAAGGCTTGGGGCATAGGCTAGTCAAATAAGGGGTGACTCTAGGTGACAATCTGGCGGACCACCAAGGTTTCAAACCTGTACCTTACACATGCAGTCTCCAGGGAGTGTCTTTGGAAGGATGCAACAAGAGAGGCAGATTTTAAATGCTTTGCATTCGAAATAGGCTGGCTTGAAGCTTTTTTCTGGCCTTTCCTTCATTTCTACCATATTGACTTTCCTTTTTATTTCTTCAGTATCTTTCTTTCCTGAAGTTGTATTGTATTCTTTATGTCGCCACCCAAGCAGCTGGGGGAGGGACAGAAGCCATTGTCCCTGGCTTCTCTGATTTGGACCGCACGGAGGCTGGAAGTCCTGGGACCTATCACTTGGCTTTATGAACGTGTGACGAGAGACCCAGAGAGACCCACTGTCCCGACGGTGCACCCACGGGGCCTGTCTAATTAATACTGTTCACACCCTTTGCATCCTCTGTCTCCTGTCTGGAATCGGGAAATTGAAACAAAATGCCCTCATTGTGCTCTTCTGGGGCAGCTTTGGCAGTGCGGACACAGAAGCAGGGTCTCTGCCCACAATCCGAGCCCGGGGACTCAGGCAGGGAGGCGTGGCTGTGACATATAGAGTCCACTCTGGGGTGAAACAGGACGCCGCAGGCTGCTGGGGTCTGGGGTGGACAGCCCCAGCTCCTCTCCTGCCAGTGGATCTCCCAGTCAGAGCATCTCCAACTGTTTGGTTCCTTCACCATAAAATAAGGAAGATCTGTATCATGAGTAGAAATTAAGACGTCGATGGGTAGTTTGAGCATTTCTATTCATTCGTTTACTCGGCGAATACTTTTGGGGCACCTACTATGTGGCCCAAGCATTTGGGATACATCAATGAACACAAGAGATAAGGATCTCTGTTTTTCTGGAGTTTACCTTCTAGCAAGGAGATGAACAATAACCATAATAAATAAGTTATGTAGTGTTTGAGAAGGTGACAGGTGACGTGGGAAAAAGGAAAAGGAGGCAGGGAAAGGAGATTGGAAATGCCAGGGGAGAGGGCCGGGTATGATTTTAGAAATGAAAGCACTGGGCGGAATTCAAGTGGCATTGCGGGTGAAGTTTTGTTTTCAGATGTTTGGGGTAATAGGAGTATTGACACTAAGTGAGTGCTTGGGGCATGAGCAGGCTGTCCTTGGCAGGAGATAAACTTCCAGTCCCCGGGAGCCTGCGGGGAACTTAGAGGTCATCCCATCCACTGCCCTGCAAACCCAGCCACCCATCCATAATGGGCCCCCTTCCCTAAAGAGATGAAACTCCACAGTGGCAGGTTGCCAACATGCTCACTCCTCATACTTGTGACGGTCTTCCTGCTGGCCTGCCACACCCTCCCCAGGTCCCCTTCATCCCGGAAGGAATCCAGTCATCTGCCCTCCATCATGTGCTGCAGGATTATAAGGAGGAAGTTCTAGAGTTCAAGTGTTTGAGACAGAGACAGAGAGAGCATCTGTGTGCATGGCATATCTGTGTGCCTGTGAGTGTGTACAGACGTCTGCTTGTTTCAACTATGGGAACCCAGGCTCAGAGTTAGATCATTCATTTTTTCATTCATTCATTCACGCATGCATGCATTCATTCAACAAAGGAGCACCTGCTGAGCTCCTGATGCTGGCACTCTGTGGCGTGCCCATTCTTCCTTTCGCCTGTGTGGCAAGGTGTTGACCGATAGTGACCAGGGTTATGGCACGTAGAGCCTTTGGGGGCCAACTGAATAAGTTGCACAAATAAGGTCCAAAAAGTGCATTATTACTTTTCCTTCTGAGAGACACCACGACCCCCTTATGGGCCACAGAAGCAGATCCTGGTCACTCATTTACTGCCAAGTGCCCTCACCTGTACCCCTGCCTCAGTGGGAGGCAGGCGAGGCCAGGACAGAGAGCCAGGATGCCTAAGAGGGGCAAAGTCATGCGTTCGAGGCTCTGAAAGGAGGGGCAGAGCCTGGGTCCCCCACCTCCGTCCTTGGGCACCTCACCTGCCTCCTCTTGTCTGCACCCCCACCTGCCCCTGCAGTTTCCCTTTTGTAAACTGGTTCGCAGGCTCCTGCACAGGAGCCTTGGGCTTCTGAGCACTTCAGAAACCTACCTGCATGAGGAACGGGCCTAACTCAGGCTCTGGCACCCCTCGAATGTGGGACGGCGCCTCTCCCAAAATCCTGCCATCCCCGGCTCCGTGAAGGAGGCCTCTAACCTCCCCCCCTCCCCCCGCCCCACACCACCAGGTGGTTTGAGCTTTGAGGGTCTCAGTGGAGAATTCAGAGTGGCCCTAAGACATTAGTCTCCAGGTTTAATCTGCCCCCACCCTGCCTTTCCAGTTCTAGTTCTGTTTCCCCGCTCGCCAGATGAACCCCCATTGTCACCTTCCTGTATCTGGGCCCAGCCCTGAACCCTGGCCTGGCCAGGGTAGGCCTTGACCAGGAAGTTTGGGAAGAGGTGAGAGGAGTGAGGAAGGGGGCACTCCAGCGGGTGGCCTGCACCTTTAAAGACAAATAGCGCTGTTTGCTCATTAGGGAGATTATTCCAAGCAAGACGGGAGCCAGAACGCTCTAGTGCAAGCATCTGCCCGCTACTGGGAGACGGTATTTATTGTTCAGCCCTTCAATGGATGTAAATAAACAGCCTGGCCCAGATAATGTTCCAATAAACAAACAAGCAGCTGCCAGGAGCTCCCCGGACGGCTGACCTTTGTGGAGGCCACCCTGCCGATGTTTTAATAGCAGTCAGCCTGGCAGCGCCGCCACTCACCGTGCCGGGGACAGAGAGAGGTGGCAGTGCTGCCTGCTGGCTGGCTGGAGGAAGGGGGGCTGTGCTGCACAGAAAGACCCCAGGCCAGGACCCACCGGTGGGGGGGGCACGCCTGTGTGTGCCTTCGGGCACAGGAACCTGTCCTGGTCAGCCACGCAGAGGGGAAAACACAGAGCGTGCTAAACGCCCTGATGGAGGTTCTTGCTTGATATGCGCAGGACTGACGCTCAGTCATTATGACCTAATGTAGCCTCATCTCTCCTGAGGTATAGTTGACAAATTAAAATTGCGTATGTTTAAGGTGCAGGACTTGATGTTTTGACATACATATACGCTGTGAAATAATCGCCACGATCACGCTAACGAACCTATCACCTCACACAGTTACCATTTTCTTTTTTTGTTCATTTTTGCGAAAACACTTAAAATACATCGTTCTAGCCAGTTTCAGGGGTAGAGTACAGTATCGTTAACGATGGTCACGTCGCTGTATATTAGAACTCTGGAATGTACTCAGCCGTGGCCGGCAACATCCATTCATCAGCAGACATTTGGGTTGTTTCCTTGCCTTGACTATTGTGAGTAACTCACTGGGTGTTAAATAATGAAACACTTCCTTGTGATCGGTGCTGAGCTGCGCCCCAGGCTCCGAGTGCCCACACCATCTAACCCCCCTCCTCGCCCCCAGCAGGAGCACCCGGTGCAGCTGGGAGCCTCTCAGAGCCCCTGATCCGCAGCCACTCTTCCGACTGGCTGGTCCTCTCTCACGAGCAGTTGCCAAATGTTTTGACTACCACCCAGGGTACAGGGGGTTCCTGCAGAGTCATAACCAAGGCCCACATAGCTGTGCCCTATGGCTTCCTTGGACTGATGGGGGCCACACAGCTGGTTGGAGCTTACAGCCTGTGAGCTCCAAGACAGTGAAGATGATGGGGCGCTATAAATTGAAGATCCCAGCAGACACAGGGGTATTGTGGCAGGTCGGTGGAGTGGGGGAGACCTCGACTGAGAGCAGCCCTGGGACAGCAGTCACCAATAATCTAGAACTGCACTGACCACTGTGGTAGCCACTGGCCACGCGTGGCTCCCAAGCACCCGAAGTCCGGCTGAGCCAACTGAGGTTGGTTGTAAGTGTAAAACACCTACACTTTGGGTGTCAAAGATTTAGTACGAGAAAACGAATGTAAACTACCTCATTAACAAGTTTTCATAGTGTGTACATGTTAAAATGCTAACATTCGGAGTACACTGGATTAGATAAAACAGATTATTAACATCAGCTTTACCTGTTTCTTTTTTTTAAATGTCACCACTACTAGAAACTCTCCTGTTGTATATGTGGCCCGCATCTGTGGCTGGGGCTTTTTCCCACCGTCCAGAACTTGTGTGGAAGAGCGTTCCATTGTCCTGAGGTGAGGCCTGAAGGGACGCCGCCCGCTGCCACGCAGAGCACATGCACACTGTTCTCCTGGGGACAGCACTGCGTGAAGACGGCAGCGTTTCCCCCTCAGGCCCCGTTTTTCAGGTTATCACCCTGGCCTCTCTCTGCCAGTGTGTCGTATCCTGATAAAATCTGTTAGTGCCCCTCATTTTCTCACTCAGCTCAGTCTTCCCTGTGACTTAAGGCATTTTTTTCTCCCAAGGTCGCTTTTGAAGAAATCCAGTATCACCCACCATGTGCTTTGTTTGCCCGACTGTCATGGGCGGGCGCTGCGTTGGTAGGTCTTTTCTCATACAGATCGCATACACATGGTCCTCTGAGCCTCGCGTGGGGCTGCGCTAGTCATTCCTGGTTGCACTCCAGTCCGTCAGCCAGGCCTGCGGGAAGAAGGCGCAGAGGCCTGTGGGCACCCCCATAGCAGCATGTGCTGCTCGGCCTCATTTGTGTGACAACTGAGCCCTTCAGGAGACAGGCCTCCTGGAGGGCAGGGCTGGGACTCACCTTCTTCCCCGGGAGCCAGCTCGGAGCCTAAACACGGCGGGCGTTGGGTAAGGGCACGTGGATGGTGCGTGAGCGTGGAGTGCCACTCTGGGAAGGGACGCATGGGGTCGGAATGTGGCTTCTCCTTGGCGTTAGCCTCAGAGAATAACATCTTCTAAGCACCCGAATTTACATTACAGGCTTCTTTACGTTTTCTGCCTTAAAAAGATCAGGTGCTGTTCTCATCCTTTCCCATTGCTTAGGTGATCCACACGTATTGTCCACCCGGTGGGAAATAATACATTTGATTTGTCCTAATGTGCAACAGTAAATCTTGTTTGATCTAAGCCGTCACTTTCCAAGCTTCAGGGTGGCCCCCGCATTTGGTGGCTAAGCCATAACCACTGGCCACCGTGTCTCCTTTTTGGCCTTTTGGTTGCCATGGAGCATTAGGAGCAACAACTGGTGACACCAAGTTATCCACTCTTGATCCTGCCTCTCACCTTGATCAGCTCAGGGCCCATCGTCTTGTTGGTAGAACGTGGGTTTGATTTTTCCAGAGGGAGTTGATCGGTCGATCATTTATTTAATAACTGCTTATTTCCCTCCATCTTTATTGAGGTATAGTCGACAAATAAAACTGTACATAAATATGTATATTTAAGGTGTACAACTTGATGTTTAGATGTATGTATACCGAGGTATAATTAACTGATCAAATGTATATAAATTGTATATATTTAAGGTATACAACTTATTGTTTAGATAGATGTATATACACATACATGCGTAATATATGTATATATTATAAGATAATCACCACAATCGAGGTAATTAATATATCCATCACTTTGCATATTATCATTTTCTTTTTCTTTCCATGATGCGAACATTTAAGGTCTACTGTCAACATAAAGAATGTTCAAACCTGTTAAGAATTTTTATGAGTTTATTTGAGCCAAAACTGATGATAGCTGCTGGGAAGTAAGATCTCAAATGCTCTGGAAAGAAAAGGTTTTGCAGTTTCTTTTGTGTATTTGAAATTAAGAAGGGAAGGTTAGCAGGTTCCTTGAAGTGGGAGAAGGCAAGGTGGGGATTGGATTATAGGGCAGTTAACAGTTGTGTGCTTTCCTGAGGGTGGTTACCCTTATTTCCAGGTGTGTTAATCTGGCTGCAGGGGAACAATGGACTGTGCTCGCTTGAGGCAAAGACAAAACCTTTTACGAAAAAGTTGTGTGCCTGGGGCATGTCTACCCGCCATGACTTGCCTGGTTGTGAGTTTATGATCAGATTACCCTATGAGGTTAGTTTTCATAGAACCCTTTTTTTTGTTACACTATCTTTTTAGCAAATTTCAAATATGCAAGTCAAATCACTATTATTAATTATAGTGACCATACTGTACAGTAGATCTCCAGGACTTTTTCGTCTTCTTACTGAAACTTTATACCCTTTGACCAACATCTCCCTGTTCCAGCTCCACCCCCACCGACCCCGGGCAATCACCCTTCTACTCTGCTTCTGTGAGTTTGACTATTTTAGATTCCACATATAAATGAGATCACGCAGTATTTGTCTTTCTGTGCCTGGCTTATTTCACTTAGCATAATGTTCTCCAGTTCCATCCTTGTTGTTGCAAATGACAGGATTTCCTTCTATTTTAAAGCTGAACTTTTTTATATACACACACACACACACACACATATATATGTGTGTGTGTGTGTGTATATATATATAGATCTCTCCCATTTTTTATCCATTTACAGATATTTAGGTTTTCCCATATCTTGGCTATTATGAATAATGCTGCAGTGAATACGAGAGTACTGATATCACTTTGAGATACTAATTTCATTTCCTTTAAATGTATACGCAAGAGCGGCGTTGCTAGGCTGTATAGTAGTTCTATTTTTAATTCTTTGAAGAAACCCCATACTGTTTTCCACAGTGACATTCCCGTCAACAGCGTGTGAGGATTCCCTGTTCCCCCCAGGCTCACCAGCACCGGTCAGTAACAGCTTCCTCAGCACCAACCAAGTCTCGGGTGCTGTGACGCGCAGCGGGACTGCCGTGCTGACCACGGCAGGCTCGACCGCTGTCCCCGTGCCTCTCAGTCCCAGGCCTAGTCGCCCACGTGCAGCTCGCCTCCCCCCGGTCCCTGCAGAGGACCCACCATCTTTCTACATTTCATCTCCGTCGTTGGCCTTCGTGCGATCCCAAGGAGCTTAGGCTGTCCTGTGCACTTTCCTGTTCCCTTCCCCAGGCCACTTATAAAAAGTAGTATGAAGACTAGTCATAACGCCAGCGCTTGGGAGTCCCCAGGTTCCCACTTCTCCACGCGGAAACGTGCCTTTTTCTGCCTCTGACTCGGTTCTCTCTGCACGGCCAGACGGCCCAAAGTCCCGTCGAGATTCATTAGTTTTAAATGCCTTTTCCACGTGGAAGCTTATCAAAGGCTCCTGGTAAATCTCAGTAACTAAGAGGCAGGCACTGAGCTATGAGTCAGGAGACCTGGGTTCTCGTCTTGGATGCCACTGGTTTATCGTTGAATTTGCGGCAACACGCAGAGCAGCCCCAGCCTCCGCGGCTTCACGGGTGAAACGAGAGTGTTCCTGCTGACAGTCAGCATCGTAAAAACTTTACAACCGCCAGATGAAACAGTGTTATTTAAGAAGGGCTTGAGAGGTGTAAAACAAAAATAGAAGGGATCATCATTTGGAAAATTTACAACAGCATCGCCTTCATGCCCAGGCATGAGTCCCTCCCCGAGGAACTCAGTAGACGGGGCACGTCCTGCACTCACAGGGCCATGTTTGTCTAACATCAACCGCTTTCAGTCCTTGAAGGGACCCAGGTTTATCTAACCAACAGTGTAGGAGCACGGACGCTGGCATCGGTGAGACCTTGGTGTGGGTCAAAGCCGTGCCATGCACCAGTGCACTAGCTGCATGACTGTGAACAAGTTACTAACCCTCTCTGTGCCTCTCCTGGAAGTGGGATGATATTAATGCTTACCTCATGGAGCTATGAGATTTATTATTTTTATTTTTTACTAATGTACAGTTGGCATACAATACTATGTTAGATTCAGGTGTACCATATAGTGACGCAGCATTTACATACCTTACAATGCGTTCACCACACTAAGTCTAATAACCACCTATCACGGTGCAAAGTTATTACACTATCGTTATTATTTTGAGATTTAAATGAGAAGGTAAATGCATGTAGAAGGTCTAGCATTGTACCTGCCACATGGTACTACTGAGTCATTAACCCGTCTTGCAGCTGTTGTTACCACAGCAGCCCAAGAGCTGGCAGCCGGCCGGTCCATCCTCCCTGAATGTTATGATTGTCCGTCGTTCAGCAAATCCCACCACAAATGCCCCTTATCCCTGTGTGAGGTTCCTTCTGCAGATGGATAAATGAATGCTTTCCTCTCTGTTTTCTGAAACCAGTAGTAGGTAGGGTGGGGTAGGGGGAGAGGGAGGCCTGTCTTTCTAACAACTGATTTCCTACCCCGAGAGCGGAAAGGGAGCAATAACTCTATCTGGCCTCCCTGGGGAAGGCCAGGCCCGTGAGAGCTTGCCCTGTGGGTGCTTCCTGGTCCATCCCTCTGTCCCTGCTTTTCCTCTGATGTCCACCCACATTCTGCACAACAACTCGTCCTAAAGAGCAGGGGATTTGGAACCAAACGGTAAAGAAGACCACTCAAGCACCGAATCCAATTTCCCGTGGGGAGCCTACTCCTACCAGTGGCCTGAGGGCACTGGAGACCAGCCACGGTGCTCAGTGTCACTCTTGTCACTCTTGTCGCAGGAGTTGCTGCTCCAGGAGTGACTCACAGCTGGAGGTGAAGCCCGGCTGGGCTGGGGGCCAAGGCCATCACCGTGCAGTCAGACTTGGGTAGTAATCCCAATTGGCTTTGCATGAACTCCCATATCATTCAGATTAAGTCAGAGGCTGGCCAGGTAGATGTCTGGGGACTTCGGGGTGGGCACAGGAACAGGAGGGTTATTGGAATTTGTGGCATTTTGACTTTCAGAGCTAAACAGATCTCTCTTCAATTCCTTCCCTAGTTTTTGGTGGTTGTGATTGATGTTTTTTAATGAACGTAATGGGAAATTATCAACGAGGAGTTTTAACTTCATCAATGTATTCTTTACTTTTAAAAATCAATTATTTGTCAAGCTCAAGTACTTGAGCATCACTACCAGGAATGGCTGGTGAAAGCCACCGAAATTGTATAGACCAGAGACAGACAGTGACCTCAGCTCCCTGCCTTAGGTCAACCCCCCAGGAAGTAACTGTGAAACCTGTCAAAGAATAGGTCTCTCCCGTCAGGGTTCTCTCCCCAGATTCTGTAGCTCAGGCCAGCTGTTTAATGTACCTGGGTCTCATTTTCCTCGTCTATTATCTGTATATCAGTTAGGACTTTTGATGTTAATTTAACAATCAGGAAATCTCTTGAGTAACGAGAAAGTCCCAACATAGGAAAGGCTTTGGGGTTGTTTTGATTCAGTGGCTCACAGACATCACCAAAAAAAAATTTTTTTTTCTAATTCTACCCTTGACCTTTTCTGGTTCCAGCTCCCCTCCTTGGCACAAAAGGGCTGCCAACAGTTCTTTGAGCTCCCTGTTTCTTTGACCCTGTGGAGGGTGAGGAGAGATCCTCCCTGCTGGTGTCACGAAACAGACTGTGCTTTGGCTCTTATCGCACGTGTTGGTTGACTTGGTCCTGCTTTCTTTCAATCACTGTGGTAAGAGAGTGAGATTGAATTGATTTGCTTATGCCCATCAAGGACCACCCAGGAATCAGGGCGTGGGTCCAATCCCACTCAAAAAGGTGAGAGAGGGTGGAATGGATGCTGGCAGGGCCGTGCAAGTCATGACAAAGGAACACCAAAGTTGTAAGATTGAGAGGTTATATCAATAAAGAATATATGCAAAACCATCTTCCCGATGTCTAGGAAAGGCTTAAAAATAATGCCTAAAAGTAAAACAAATAAACAAACAGATCCTGGGATAAACCTAAAATCACACATATAAGTGACAAAATACCCTGGTGTCAGAGTTCAATGAAGTCAACAGAAATGAGAGGCGGTTGACTTTCAGGTGAATCGATGTGGTCAGTTGTCATCACTGTGGTGTCCCTGCTGTAATTTAGTTCCTCTGAATAACTCTTCTATTTTCCTTGATCTTATGAGAGTTTAAAAATTAAGCATTAAAAATTAAAAATAAGAATACATAGTGGGAATATTTAGAATAATATTTTTTCTTTAGGTTTGTTATTAAAATCTCTAGAATTACCCTGTGGGTATTTTACAGAATCTTCTACAAATGGTATCTAATCAAGTCTGGTGATCCCCTGGCTCTTGCCTCTCCCCATCTCCCTCCAGTGTTCCTCTCATCCTTTTCACATTGCTGGTAACGTTTGGTCCTGACATATGCGAGTGGCATTATTAGCACTGGGCAGTGATCATGTCAGATCTATCAGCTCTGACTCGTGATGATTCTGATTCTAGAGTGGGGGTCAGCTTTTTTAGAGTTGTCCTTAGCCATGGGGGTAACAGACAAAATTCTTTCCTGGTTGTCTGCATGTTGTCTAAGCAGTTCTAGGAAGGACGGGTAGACTGCACAGGGGCAGTCTACCGCTAAATGCTTTTGTTCTCAGAAGACTGAGGATGACTCATGCCCAAAGCACATTTTCCTGGAATGTCCGTGCCCCCTTCCCTGGGGACACAAATAGAGCATGTAGGAGGTGCCAGGACTCTCCAACTACACCAAAATCTGAGATACGAGCCTTTGGTTTTAATGGCCAGAATGAGGTCCCTCCATGTAAAACTTCCAGGGGGGCCCCATGTTGGTTCCCTCCAAAGTGTGGCAGAGATACCTGGGTACCAATGTCAAAGAATCGGCCCGCATTGTTACACCCTCATGTTGTATGCCCACAAATATGGCAAGTACTGTTGCCTTTCTGTTACAGAGTGACACTCTGATCAGATGCGGATTCAGTCTATCCTCTGTTCCCAGCCCCCAGACCCACTCCACACTACCAGCACCGGCCCCTCCTCCAAAGCCTAGCTGAGGTGCCAGGAACCAGAGAAAAGAACACCGGTTCTTGGTGAAGCTGGTTTGGTCTCCCCTTTCCCCCTTTTTGCCATTCCCCGCACGGGGCCGTGGTGCGCTGGGCCACTCCTGCTCTTCTGGGCCAGGCCCCTGGGCACTGTGGACACAGAGCTCACTGCCTCTGCCCTGGCTGTTGGGAGGGTGTCTGGGCTGCAGCTCGACTGCGAGCAGGGCAGGATCTGAACTCACCTTGGCTCTCCTCTCCCTCTCCTCCTCAGATCCGGGTGGACGGGCCCAAGGGCAATGCCCTTCAGTACGAGACCATGCAGGTGGTGGACCCTGGCCCTGTGCTCCGGGACATGGCCTTCTCCAAGGACCACGAGCAACTCTACATCATGTCAGAAAGGCAGGTAAGGCTCCGTGAGCTCTGTTAGACATTTGTCTTGCAGCTAAGTATTAGCCTATGGCTCAGCAGAAGCCTCCAGGAGGCCCGCTGTGGAGAGGGGATTTGATTTATGGCTCAGCGTGTATTCTTCTGGTTCTGCCGCCTGGGGACTGAGGCTGAGCGGCCGAAACAGGAAATGAAACGTTTTAAATATCAAATATCTGTAAGTCTAGAACAAATCCACTAACTTCAAAACGATGGTGTGTATGGGTTCTGCATCAACATTTACTCTCTTCTGAAGACACATGATGCAGGTGCCCAAGTTTTTTGTCCATATTTCCCTACACAATGTATCATCTCCTACCAAGGTCATCTTTCTAAACCCTACAGGTCTACGGTAAGGATTTATTTCCTAAAAATCCTGGTTGAGGGCACATCAAGGAAGAGCCAAATGGAAGGAGATTCGCGGATTAAGGGCATGTGTTCTAAGCCTTTGAGTGTACCTATAACTCTCACATGGGACCTATGGCAAATTCCAGGTAGGACAGATATAGTGCAGGGGTTACCGGTAGCTGATATTGAGTTGGAAGGAGCGAAATTGGGCTTGCTTCTGGAACTCAGCTGACAACGAAGTTCTGCAGGGGTTCTTGAGCTCATACCAGAACTCTGTCTACATCAGGCAAAGGAATAGATTTCACCTTGCAAATTCTGTATACTGAAGACTGTTTCCTGGAGAGTCCTCATTTACTGCCCCACAAGACACACCCACTGCAACTGTGGACTAGCACTGCCATACCTTGGCCCCTGTCATCTCCACGGAGGATGGATCATTCCTAGGAGCTGTCCCTCCAGCCCATGAATATGTATGTGGCAAAGGCAGCAGCCATGAAGGGCAGATCCCCCTCTTATTCATCTTCATTAGTGAGGCCCGAACTCCCCAGAGGACCTTGCTGACAGAGTCTGGATTGTTCCTCCTGTCCCCTCCCTGCATAGTGAGGGAGATAAATGCCACATTATGCCACCCACAGGGCTTGTGCATTATGCCTTGGCAGCCCGCAGCAGCTCCACCCTCCCCAAGAGCTCGATGACATCTTCTCTTGGTGTGGGACTCCCCACTCAGCCACACTGGGACCCATTGTGGTGCCCTGGTGAGGCTGCCCTGCCTGGGACATGGCCTGACATAGGGCCGAGAGGGAAGCTTTTTACCCCAGTATGAGGCTCCTTCTTTGCTTTCATTTCTTGCCTGCTTTCAAGGGGCCCACATGCCCCACTCCTTGCCTACCTCCAAGGCTCTGCATGCCGGGGGTTAGCAGCTTCCCTTGATGGAATGAATCCTTCAGAGAAGACCTAAGATCTCCATAAAGCATTGTATATTTCAGGACTTCTTGCCTGATCTGAAAGCCAGGATTTCTGGACCCAGGACCTAAAACATGGAACGACTTCTAAAGATGGAAAATATAAAGTATGTGGAGCCCCTTCAGATAACCGGGTTGGGATTCCGAGCTCCTTGTCCTCAGCTATTCCACTGCCCTGAGAGCATGGTCAGTGGTGAGACCCTGTTCAGGCTGGCGGTGAGGCATGCTGGGAGCGCTGGGTTATTGGAAAGGAAAGGAAGGCAGGAGTGGATGGGACTAGGGCATGTGTCCCTTCTGGGGCTGCTCTTCACAGAGATGAAGGGTTGCCTGCCTCCCAAATCACAACCCAAGGCCCTCGACTCTTGGGACAACACTGGTATCCAATGGGTTTGCAGATTCACTGTGGGGAGTGGTAGTGCAGCATAGTGGGTCATTGCACAGGTCTTGGTGTCAGAATACCTGAGCCTGCACCTTGGCTCCACCATTTAAGCATGATCTCGGGGAAGTTCCTTAAAGACTCAACGTTCTCAACTATCATGTGGAAGTAATAATAATATCCTATGTTATTCCAATGACCAAATGATCTAATGCATGTAATAAGCACAAACCAAGCCTGGCGTAGACTAAGGGCTTGATAAGTGGAGGCTCTTATTCTTACAACATTACAATAGGAGTGTCTGGACATTGGCCGTATTTGGCGTCAGGCAGGTGGTGACATCAAGATTCTGGGTGATCTATCTATCAGGTAGGAAGTGCGGGAATGCAAGTCAAGGCCAAGGTGGGCAGGCAGCAGCAACCTGGTCCCCGGGAGAGCAAACCAAGAACCCACAGCCCACTCCATTGACTGGACACACCAAGTAGAGCTCGAGGCAAGAGTGCCGTGGTAAAAACGCTGGCGATATGCCAGCCGGCTCAGGGAGTCAGAACTGATTCCATCCTCTGTCGCTGGTGGGTTGGTATCAGCCATGATGGGTCAGACGCTTGCAGGGCTGACTCTGCAGACTGAAGGTGTACGCTCAGCAATGTTGTCTGCTCTGCCTGGGAGGCACTTCCCTTTCTCATCTGGCCAAGTTTTCCTGGTCCTGCAAAACTTAGCTCGGCTGCCGCATTCCCCAACGAGTGATTCCTGACCTGTGGTTGGGTACCTCTTTGTTAGCTCTGCTTAGACGGGCTATGACAAAGACTTCCTTGTCTTCCTCTCCTAACAGACTGCACAGGGCAGCTTGAGGGCAGCCCTGTATCTTCTTTGTCTGCCCAAACCTCATTTAATAGGCCCTTTATAAATATTTGATGAATGAATAAATGAATGAATGAATGCCCAGTGTCTTCACTGAACCATAGCTGGAAAAGAGAGACACTGATAGAAATTACGTACTGCTGACATTAATTTCCAGGTTTGAACTTAGGTAATTAAAAAACTACACTTCAGATAAAAAAAAATCCCCCAAACTTCAATCATGTGTTTATTACTGCCATGACTTTTGCCCTATCCTGAGCTATTTTTTATTTTGTGGTTTTATTTAAATAAACTTACGGTTTAAACTTAAATAACCTACATTAACCATCTCTTAAACAGTAATATTATAGATATGATGTGCCAGTCATATAGGATAATACAATTAATTGTGATATTGTAATTTATAATAAGAAACATATTTTGGTCTTCATCTCCGTTTCTGGCACTGAACCACCAAAACACTTGGAATTTCCTGAATGACAAGAGCAACGGGAGCATCTTTTGTTATAATATTTGGTATCTTGTCCTCAGTTCCTGAAATCTCTTTAGAGCCATAAAAGTGAAATGGTTGTCTTGTTATCCCTAACAAGCCGCTTTCAGCCACAAGCGAGTTCATGTGAATGGGTGATTTTGGGAAAGGCCCTGAAGATGGGGGGCCGGTCGCCAGGGGAGCCAATCATGTGATGAGAGGGCTGGAAGGGGTAAGGACTGTATAACTAATAGAGACAGAGAATGGAGTGCGTGCATGTGAGTGTGCATGTGCATCCCTATCTGTCTCCATCAGCCCTTTCTTGCTTTGCACATGTCTGTGTGTTTGTATATGGGGAATATTTACTGCAACTCTAATATTCCCAAGGGGACATCTATACACACTGAAACACTGTGATAAAAAGCTGCCAAACCGATGGGAGGGAAGGGAAAGGAAATGTCAGTGAGGCAGATAAGTAAGGAGCTGAGGTGGCCAAACCGGGGTTGTCCTCAGGTGCCCTGGAGTGACAACCCCCTGCCAGGAGAGAAGCTGTCCCCCAGACAAGGCAGCTGTCTTCTTTGATAGGTCCCAGAGCAAGTAGCAGGTTTTCAGTAAATTTCAGCCTCTCCACCATCCCACACACCAGCTCTCAGCTCTCTCCTACCTGAAAGCCAGGGGCCTCAAACACATTTCTGCTTTTGATATACACTTTCAGTTGTGTCTGGCCCTAAGCCGACTTTCATGGTGTTCTTTCTTGTACTGACTCTGGTTGACAGTGGTCTGCGGTCTGCTTCCAGGTGCCTGGGGACACTCACAGACTGTCCCCCTTGAGGCGGTGGCACTCGAGTCCTAGCTGTGTTCCAGGACACAGATGCCTGCAGGGGCTGAGGAGGTGGGTCTGGAGATGGGTCCACCTGCTGGTCAGGAGGCAGTGCCAGGTGGGCGGCTCTGCTGGGCGTCTCCTGATGCAGGCATTCCAGGGCCCCAGGGACCAGAAGGCCCATGTGTGAAGCCAAGAGCCTCTGGCTGACTGTGGGTTCTTGGCTTCACACAGGAAAGAATTCAAACACAAGCTAGCACGGAGTTTAAAGCGAAAGAGTGCTTATTAATGAAGGAGTGAGACAGAGAGAGGGCTGGCTACTCCACAGGCAGAGCAGCCCCATCCCTGGTGGGGTTTGTTTCTTTTATTGAGGCGCATTTAATTGAAGGGTAGGGCATTCAGTAAGGGGGAGGAATATTCAGGATGTTTCTGGGGACAGGGGTGGAGATTTCTTGGAAGAGCACTGTTGGCTGGGCTGCGTCCATATATGGGCTTTCTATTTCCAATCACAGTGGCATAGGGTGGACTGTTGAGCATGTCAGCGTGCTATAAGGAGCATATAATGAAGCTAGGTGTTACAGCCAGGTGAAATTAGTCGCCATGTTGGATCAAGCTGGTCTTCTGTGGATTCTAAACTGTAAATCCACTGGGGGTTGATCTTAATATCTTCTTGATAGTCCTTGTAACCCATGTTGATTACAACCATTTTGCCACATGCCCTGTCTCACTTATAGCACAATCCAGTATTGAAGTAGGAGGGACGTCTTACTTTATAATGTATTACCCAGTCCTGATTCATTCATTCACTCAACAATACTCACTAAGCACCTACTGTGTGCCAAGTGCTAGCTGAGGCATCGGGGAAGTGACAATGAAGAAACAGATAAATATCCCTGACTTTAGGAGCTTGCAGTTTTAGCAAGAGGAAGCAGCAAAGAAGCAGTCAACATACTGAGAAATCACGTAGTCAATTCCCAGGTGCTGGCGCTGCGGAATGAGGAAGTGGAGTGGGGGTCAGTGGACTCTGGAGGGACCCCCTGGAGGGTTGCAGTTTCAAATGGAGTGGACACTGAAGGCTTCCCAGAGAAGCTGCGGTGGGGGTGGGGGAGGCTGTTGAGGGCACCTACGCCTTCCCCGTTGTTTGTGTTTATTTTCAGGCTCTTTGTTTGGGGTTGTAAACAGAAAATGGTGAAGCCTGCCCAGTGGGAGGGAATTGGTGAGAGGCTGGTTTTGAAGTTGTGATCGTTCCCATGTTGAGACTTTCAGAGAGAAGTTCAGTTCAAGGGGAAGGTGGTCCTGTGGCCCGACGCAGGCTGACGCCCTTTGGGGTTTGGGCTCCTAACTGGATGGTGCCTCTTCTGGGCCCTCTGTGTGATGAGGGGGACATTTCTGCTTCTACGTCCCTTAGCGTCCCTCCCATCCCCGGCCTGCCTCTGTGGGCTATTCTGAGGATTCTGAGGGTCTGATGTGAAGCCTGACACTCTCAGAGGTGGGCCAATGTTGTTCTCACAGAAGGTGCAGTTGTGGGGAGAGTGATGGGCTACAGTGAGAATGACCCTGATTCTGTCCATGCTGGGTCCCCAGGCACATCTCCTTGAGGTGTGACACAGTTGTCTCTGTCGTTCGGCCTGCCCGTGCAGGGGACCGAGCTGTACATTCCAGTTTGGGTTTGGATGGCTGACACTGTGACAAGCCCATGCGGACATTTGCTTCTGGCACACAGACCAGGCTGTTTCTGATAGCTCCTGGGAGACAGAGCTTGAAGCGCAGCCCTGAAAGAGGGTGACGGGGAGCGGAGCCACCGCAGGCACTCACCAAAAGACGTAAACCGTTGCGGTGTTTCAGCCAGTTCACTCAGGCCGCCGTCCTATTTGTCTGGAGCTGATCCTGAAGGTTCTAGCCGTCAGGAGCGGGATGTTCCCAGCTCTCGCTTCCCTCTGAGGAAGGTGGTCGGCTCCCGTGCACCCCCTCAGAACTGGAGAGGGCCGGGCAGGACAAATGGCTTCCTGCTGGTTTCCTACGCTCCTTCTGTGCTGGTAACCGGTATTTCCCGCTGCATAATGAAACCCATGCACTGGAAAAGCCCTCAGGGCTCTCTGGGTCCAAGTCTTTCTTGAGGCCTTTCTACCCCATGACTGACGGGCAGACTGAAGCCCAGAGAAGCCAACGTCTTGTCTGAAGTCACACAACAGGTGGGAAGAGGAACGGAGTTAGAATCCACCTCAGCACCTATTGTAATGTTTTCTTTAGCCCCTCTTGCAAGGAGGAACTTGGGGTGCTCCTAGCCTTCCTAGCGGGAGGTTTATGGACGCCATTCCTCAGCCTCCGAAAGGAGCCTTAGAAAACTAACGGGCCGGCTGGCGGTGGGGCAGGCGGACGGGGCATTAGAGTGAAAGGAAGAACTCAGAACTGCCCTCATTGCTCTGTGGAGGCTCCTCGGTTCATTCTTCCTTAGTTCTAGTCTAATGTGAGTTGGGACAAGGACCCCTTTACAGCATCCGTTCTAGAGCATCTTGGGATATGCAGGGCCCCAGACATGGCCAGTCCACCCCACAGAGAGAATAAGCAGAGAAGCACCCCGCTCCACCACCACCACTACCATTCTGTCCCAACAGACGTGCTTTTAGGGATCACTCATATAGGCATCGAAGTCTCTAATGCCTGAATGGGATTGAGTTTAGGAACCAGCCTGAGAGGAAGAAGTGACAGTAGCCTGAAAATTCTCAGTCACTTATGAGGATGACTGGGATCAGCAATGTGTGCAGGACGGAGACCACAGGTGGTCACGAGCAGGCTGAAACTTGGGTTTTCATCTCGGCCCTCAGTGCCCACCAGCTCTGCCACCCAAAGTCAGTCACTCGGTCAGTTTGTGCTTCATATTCTTCATTTGTAAAATACAAACGATGGTGTTTACCTTTCAGGACTTTTTGGATTAAAATTAATATCGGTAAGGTGCCTGGCATGTAGTGGGCTCTTACCAAGTTGAAGTTCATCATCATCATCATCATCATCATCATCATCATCATCATTATTACTAATACTCTTAGGAATCACATTGTTGCTGGGGATGGGAGGCCTGTACAAACCACTGTTTGGTGGCTAAAGGTCATTTCAGCTCTGGGTGCTAGCTCCCCCAGGTCCCCTGGCACCCCATTCATTTCGACGGCCCTCAAAAAACACCAAGACTGTGTGCTCCTTCACACACGCCTATTTGCACAGCCCTCAAGGTGAGCGGAGCGCCTGGAGCCTGGGGTTTCCTTCTCCAATCAGAGAGCCATGTAGCCTCTGCGGGGCTTCGTGGATTTTTCTTTGTAACTCTGCTTCCTCTCTGGGGGACAAATTTTAGTCCACTTGTGTCCGGCCCCACTGACGCAAGCCTGCCGCCGACGCCCACTGGCCGCTGAAATAACTTCTGACTCCTCCTGTGTCAGGACAGAAGGGGAGGTGGCTTGTTCCCCTCCTCTCTGCCCAGAACAAGAGGAGAAGAGCAAATATATAAAGGCAGGGCAGCGGTGGGGGGGGGGGGGGGGAGCAGGAGAGATGCAGGAAATCTCAGAGGCAGGTGATCAGGGAGGAGCCTAGGTAGCTCTCTTATCCTGAACTCCATGAGGCATCTGTCTCCGGCAGTTGCCCGACAGTCAGATCATCTCCCCACTCAGGGTACTTGAAGTGCCGTTTTTAAGACCGCCAGCTGCAATATTCCACTCAGCGGCACATGAGGAGACTCCACCGCATGGCAAACAGGGCAGGGGCTGTGTCTCTGCCCTTTTCGGTCCATCCTCCACCTCCATGTGCTTGTCCACAGTCCACTGTGTATCCACCACAGGGCTAGGCACTGTGCAGAACACAGACGAGCAGGAGGAAGGCCTGTTCTGGAAGCTCTGTAGGGGTGAGAGGGGGACACACCCCAGCTTGCAGGACACTGAAGAGAAAGTGGTCCCCTGTGGAGGTTACCCTGGAGGCCCACTTCCTTGTAGAGTTTGGGCTCGGGGAGGAAAATGATGTCGGCTTGAAAGAATGGGGCTCCTGGGATGTTTCCTAAGTCAGTGCTCAATCCTGTGAGCACTACCTAGCCCCCCACCTCCTCTTACACAGGTGGATGTGGATGATGGAAGCTGACCGGCACACCCCAGCGCTCGCCCCAGAGGTAGGGGACAGCCTCTGGGTAGAAGTGGCTAAGTTTCTGAGGACTCCTGGACTTGTGCCCAAGTTCTGCAGAAAGAGAGACTGGAAATACCAGATATTTGAGTAACCTGTGAACTTGATTTGACTACCGATGAGGTGTTTGCAGAAGCAAATGGATGCATGTGAATCTGTGCCACTGTGCAAGATGACTAGTTGGCATTAGTAATGTTACGTGACCTTACCAACTGCAATATAAGGCATGAAAGCAGAAATTACAAATGGCAGAACTGTATCTGATCTGAGCCTCTTAAGTGCATTTAAAAAGTGCACGTAGACAATAGAGATGCGAATTTGAAACTGACTCAGATGACACAATCATTTCAAAGGGATACGTGACGGTTGAGGGGAGACTATCTGGATATATTGATTTAAAGAAAGTTGTGCAAAACCACAAAGTTGAGGAGAAGTGGGTTGGAAATGGGTATATCCTCCAAAAGGATTCAGGGCTGGTGCAGAAAACTATCCAGTTCTACCTGCTGGGCCACCTGAAAGTGATTCAGGAACCACCAGCCCTGGTTTCTGGTCCTGGCTCTGCCACTGTCTATCTCTATGGCCTTGGGCAAGATATTTCACCTCTGCATACTTCTGTTTTCTCAACAGTTACATGGGGATATGCCATTGCCTGAGTGGTTACAATGAGTAAATTAGAAACCATACATAAAATTCTTAATGCAGTGCCTGGCATGAACAAGAGCTCAATAACTCTCAGCTTTCATCTTTATTATTTTCAATATTCTGGATTATTTGAAAGGTGTCTATATTTTATTGAAAAAAGTTACCTATAATGTTTCTACTTCTATCATTTATAAGCTAACTCCCATCTTCTCCAGCACATATCAGACCCCTGGTTTTTGGTGCTTAGAATGACAGAGATCAGATGAGGTGAACTCCATCAGCCTCACTTCTCAGTCAGCCTGAGTCCAAGGGTACTGAGGGCCTATTGGCTGTTCCAGTGGACTGTTCATGCCCCACTTGCTTCCTTGAGACAGTGCCTTTGGCAGGGGTCATCACTAACACCTGAGGCTACCATCATGGTAAGAGAAGAGGCCCCTAATTCCCTGAGGCCACCGTTGATCCACAAAACTTTGTGACACACGCTCAATCTCATTAAGGTGAGGGCATCTCACCCTGGCTGATGTGGCTCAGTGGGTTGAGCACTGGCCTACTGACCAAAAGGTCACCCTTTCCATTTGGGTCAGGGCACATGCCTGGGTTGCGAGCGAGGTCCCCAGCGGGAGGCATGCGAGAGGTATGTTTCTCTCACACATGGACATTTCTCTCCCTCTCTTTCTCTCTGCCTTCCCATCTCCCTAAAAAATAAATAAAATCTTTGAAAAAAGAAAAAGTTGAGGGCATCTCAACATGCAAGCCATACACACGGAGTTTGATGTGGAAACGAGGCCTCCCACCTGTCCCTTGTCTGGGTACCGCTTTAAGCTTCAGTTAGTTCAGGATGCTAATGGTGCTGAGAATCATCAGAGGGTAAGAAACTATTAGAACTTCTTTTCTTTTTCCATTTAAAACAAAAAATTAGGCTTCACTTAAATTTACTATGCAGCCGATACTGGATACTGTTCCCCTACCTTCATGCCTGTGTCAGCCATTTGTGCATCAGGCCGGCATGGAGGGACGTGGGAAGGCCACGTCCCGAGCAGCAGACACCGGCCTTCTCACTGGCTGATTCAGTTTCAGTACGTTATGACAAGCAGTAATTTACGTGTGACAGATATTATCAATATTGTGAGAACAATCTTTTCAATAGAATCTTATACTAGCCATCAGGTGAGAGTGGCCATGTACATTTTTTGCTGGTTATGGAAGCATAATGAAGCGGTTTTTCTTTTAAAAGGACCAAAATGTTCCACATTTGCTGACCTTTTCAGTTCTAACAAGCAGCTGTCAGAAGTATGCCACTGTGCTGATAACTTTGAACAATTATCCCTTCCCCTGCCCCTCAGTTAAAAGACTGTGTGTTAGCAATGAGTTAGAAAGTAACTACTTTTAGAAAATAATTATGATGTGGAGAGGCCATTTTGGAAGGGGGGGAAACAGATGTTTGGAAATATTTCCATCTTTATGTAATTTTGTTGTTGATGTGACTAAGTGTGACAGTCTAATAGCTCATATCTAAAATCTTTAAAAACTTGGAAACTGAAGTCTCTGCTTGCCTAAAAATCTTCTACATGATGAATTTCAGGGAGCTTTGGTCCATTTGTTAACAAATATAAAAATGTAGCACCTTCCGGTGAGTTTCAAGAACAGCCGATTGACATCGGAGAAGATGGAAGCCCACCAGCTGAATTTCAGCAACAATCTGCATAATTGGTGCTTGAGCTCAAAAAAAGCATCATGATTTACCCGGCATAGCCAACAGCACGTTCTTCGCATCTCTGTGTCTATGTGAGCTTCTTTTCCCATTATGACAGCCTTTAGATCAAAGTATTAAAATAAACTGAAACTTAGACCTCAGAACTCCGCATCACTAAGTGCTAAATGAAGATTTTGAAAAATGATGAAGCCATTGCTAACACCTCAGTCTCACCATTATCAGTGATTTTCTTGGTGATAGCAAAATGTTTTGTATTATTCATTAACAAAATAAAATAATGCTATTTTATCTTTATCTCACTTTTTTAACTCCTAATTTTGTGTATATTTGATAATACGAGGATGTCGATAGGTAGAACATATATATTCTTTATAAACACCTATAGGTGTTTTGTACATTCACGCTCAAACAATGTTACCACAGAGTGTGCAGTCAAAACTCTTTAGAGACCCCCTGGCCATTGGAGTATGTTAATTTGCAACTGCTTCATATGTTAATCTCATTTCAATCTGTGATTTTCACTTTCCTGTTACCTTCTTAAGGTAAACTTTTTATACCCTAAAGTTTGTTGTTTAGACCCAGCTCAGCAGTCCACAGAGCCCACTGTGTGCCAGTGTGTTCGTGTGGTAGAAGCCAGTGTCATCGATTTCATTCTTTCTGGGTAATTTACCCAGTACATTCTAGATTTTTCTGGGGCTCAGGTCCCTGGGCAGCAGACAGAAAATTTTCTCCAAGAGCTACCATAGTAACTTGAGATGGTGCTGACAGATAAGAAAGTCTTCAGACAGGCAGACAGCATTATGATGGCTTTGGCCATGAGAGCTGGTAGGGAAGATTCTTGCATAAATGTGGAGAACAACTGTGGAGCTTGAGAACAGTGACACAGACATAAATCTGTCAGTCCAGAGTGAGCCCTTTCTCATGGTGTCTCCCGCCTCCCATTCTTTCCCTTTCTGCCTCATTCCATCCCCATTCTTTCCTTTATCTTCATTTTGGCACGTCCCCAACCTTCCTGCTTACTTTATCTCACTCTCTTGCCTCATTTTCCTCCACATTCCTAACCCATTTCCCCAGTTCTGGAGGAAGGAGGGGGGCCTGGAATGGGGTCAGGACAGTGTTTTTCAAACTGTCGGTCATGACACATTAGTGGGTCGAGAAATCAATTTAGTGGGTCACAAAATCAATTTAAAGGGTCACCACTAGAATTTTTTTTTTAATGGCATAGAATAAAATCGAATAGAACCGTGTCCATCAAGCATGGTAAGGATAAGTACTATTTGTGGAACTATATATGTGCGTGTATGTGTGTGCCCTGGGCTGCGACGTAAAACGTATCCCTTGCCACAAGTTGCGGTCAATGGAAAGTCGAGTCGTGGTCTCGGGGATAACATTTTGCCCTGGCAATAAGCCGACTTCGGCGTTGGGCATCCAACTCATATTTCAAACATTGCTAATGGTATTATATGACCCTCCACTAGTTTTTATTCAAGTGGTTTCTCAATCTCGATAATTAGGCTTCAGTGGTTCCTTGTTGACAGTTTAGTGTGACAGCTATGGGGTAGCAGATGGGCTTGGACACAAGTAACGTTCAATGGGATCAAGCCCTTGACTTATGAGATCTTGACTTCTGAGTCTCAGTTTTCTCATTAGGGACCAGATCAATGCTTTCCAACCTACTGAGGAACACATGGAAAGTGAATGTATTTGTACAGCTCTTTGGGGTATTGGAGGTCTCCTCACAACCAGCAGAGACCAGGTTCTGGGGACACTGTCCTCTCCAGACATTTGCCAGCTTCCCCAAGAGCTGAAACAATCAAAATGGTAGCACATGAATGGCCCACCCATAGTGTCACTGTGTATCATGACTCACCGGGGCGGTAAGCACTGCCCAGATGACCAGAGTATACAAATAGTCCTGGAACTCTTTGTCCCTGCAACTCTGTGTGGGGGCCCCCATGCTTGGAACATACAAAGATGCACAAAACACCTATGCCCTCTAGGAGTCTACTATTTAGTGGTTATGCCCACCACCTGCAGTTTGCAAGAAATACTGTGTGGCACAGGACCAGCTGAGCCGTGATTAGCTTTCCTTTGCAGTGGCCTCTGCTCACCTGGAGACTTGACACTTGAAAGTTTCTTTTCTCCCCGTGGGAAATGAACACAACCCCTGCACAGCCTTGCAATCTTGATATTTCTTTATAGACACAAAGTTAAGGCAAGTCAAAATGAGAGGGACAGACTCCAGTGGCTTTCCAAATGCCGAGTCTGGCTGCACGCACCATGTGCAGCAACGAGAATGAAACTAATTACTACCTTCTTAAAGAGCAGAGCATGGGTGGATACGCCCTTGAAAGTGACCAGCAGAAATGCTTCTTGCAAACCAGTCTCTCCGCTGGAGCCTTCGCTGCCTGAGGACCCCTGCCTTGGGCCATTAGCAAAGAGGCTGGTCATTATTAACTAGTTGGCATTGACTGATGACACCAAGCTTTTTTTGGCTGCACATGGGCTGTTGGCCGGCACTTAGTTGACCCCTGGAATTTGGAGTTTAGTCTGCCATGAAAACAAAGAAATAAATTAGAGGAAAGAGAAAAGCCCCCATGGTCAGGCACATTGGTTAAAGACAACTCAACAGCCTCTGCTGGTCCCCTCCCCAAGGCCACACCCACCCGAAGAATCCTGTCTTGCTTAACACTCTAGATTCCTGGCACTGCCCCTCTCCGGACCAGGAGATCGCCCCCAACCCCGCTGGGAGCTCTGGAGCCTGGTACCATAGAAGGAGATGGCGTCTGTGCAGCATCTTGCACACTGAAAAAGACTCAGAAATTTCATTGCATTTTTATACGAGATCCATTCTATAAAATATGCTTAGATGATAGATCGTGTGTTATGGGTACCACAGGAGTCTTTCTACGTAGACAATAACTCTTCTAACAGTTATTTACTTTCTCAGGTCATATTTGATCTTTTTTAAAAAGTGAGATGCTCTTCTTATCAAATTATATCCTCTCAACTCAATTCAACAAGCACATATTGTTGACCTACCAGAGGGGTTGGCAAACTACAGTCCAAATCTGGTGAACCACCTGTTTCAGTAAATAAAGTTTTATTGGAACATGGCCATGCCCATTCATTTGCATGTCATCTATGGCTGCTTTTACCACAATAGCAGAGTTGAGTAATTGAAACCATCTATATGGGCCTCTGCAAACTCTAACGTATACATTCTCTGGCCTTTTACAGACAACAATGTCACTTTTTCTGACCTACTGTGGGTTAAGCCTCAAGGTTAGGGACCAAAGGGGTGGGTACGAAGAAGTCTGGCGGGGTCCTTTCCCTCAGGGAGGTTTCAGGTTCCTGGGTAAGAAGGGTGTTAAACACACAGAGCATAAACTGATAACAGATTCTGGATTTTGGCTCAGCCACATGGCGTCCTCACCCCCGGGGCCTCTGCTTCCGTCCCGCCCAGGACGCCCTGCGACTCATCTCACTAGGGAAATGGCATGCAGGCTTCAGAGCCTGCATTCCCCTTTGAGCCACCCTCACCCAAACCTCCGGACTGTTTGTCTTTGCAGCCCCAGGGGCCATTTGTGCTATACAGATGCTCAATGAGCATTTGGTGCATCTAAATGAATCCGTACCCCGATTTGGGGTAGATGGGAGAGAACTACTTGAAATGACCTTCTCTTTACCAATTAAAGAAAATCCCTTATGGAACTTGAACCAAGCTCATGAGGTTCAACTCCCTGCATCTCACCTCAGGCCAGGACCTTGGCTTGGGCTTTAAGCCAACTTCCAAGGGCTTCCCAAATAATTAAACCATTTTGGTAATTGACTTCTATGCATGCCACTCTTTCTGGAGAGTATCTGTACGTTTTGGTCATATAGGGAAAAAAAGGACCAAATAACTTATTCCCCTCCTGCTTTTCCTCTAAAATCCCCTAAGTCCCACCAACCATACAGAAGGAAATTTTTTAAAAATCAAAATGAGAACAATAATTTCATGTGACAAGATTATTTATATGGCTGCTCTTCCCGTGATAAATCCATCTAGGGGCTCCACACCTCCTCCAGATGCCAGTTCATAAATCAGGAAATGCTATTACCCACTGGCCATAAAAAGAGAGCCCACCCCAACACAGAGGACTCATTTCAGAAGTGGCTGCCCCATTTCAGGGCAGAAATGAGTTCAGAAAATCCACCTGACTGTCCAGAGGGAGGAGAAATGTCTTTTACTTGATAAATAATCAGTCTTCCCTTCCTCTCACTTCCTTCGTGTGTGTGTGTGTGTGTGTGTGTGTGTGTGTGTGTGTGTGTGTGTGGTTAATGGCACGGATATATGCCATTCCACAGAAATAATAATAACAGGGCCAACTGCATTGAAAGGGGACAAAGGGCAAGAGCGAGCATGGCGAGAAGACAGCCCATTTCCTGGTTTAAATGTAGTGCATGAATAAATGGCTTCGAGACAATTCAGTGAGAGTCCTCCTTTCTGGGCACCCACCAAGGACAGGCAGAGAACCAAGGAAAAGGGCTGGGCAGGAGGGAGTCATTGCAGAAGAGCCCGGAGGGAGGGAGTTGGTGGAAGTCACTGGACTTGTTTTTGGTTCCTCCAGTGTATTTGTATACTCCTTTTTTTTATCTCAGTGGCTATGTGTTGAAATGGGAAGGGGATATAAAGGGAGTTAAAGAAAAGAGAAGGAGGAGAGAGAATGAGAAGAAAAGTGGCAGGAAAACCCACCAGGGGGTGTATGGTCTTAGTCACTTGACAAATAGACAGGATACAGTGCAGACACAGCACACAATGCCCAAGCATGTATGTAGCTTACACCCTGGAGGGGATGGACATACACAATAAACACATCAGCAAATAAAGAACCAAGATAATTTCTTCCAGGGATAAGTGCTGTACCTGAAATAAGATTGAGTCACGCGATGGAGAGACGCTGAAACTAGGGTGAGGCAGGTTCAGACTAGTTGGCCCAGAAAGCTCTTTCTGAATAGGTGACAGACGAGCAAGCCATTGAATATCCATGAGAGGACCATTCTAGACAGAGGAGACAGCAAGTGCAAAGGCCCTTGAAGCAGGATGCAGCTGGTATATTCAAGCAACAGTAAGATAGTCACCGTAAAGAGGAAAGTCAAGAGCAAAGGTGAGCCCCGACTGATGTGCAGGAGACAAGGGTGGGAATCTCCCAGGGCCAGGGCAGTGCTCGCCCCAGGTGTTGGGGGCTAATTTACTATCCAGTTCGCCCAGTACAACAACAGCCAAGGAGTCATGCCAAAAAAAAAAAGGAGAGGCCCCTTCCATTTTTTGTCTGTCGCCTGGACTGGCCTTGGCTTGAACATCTTAGTCCACTAGTACCCCATCTACAGGAGAGAGAGAGAGAGATGGGGAGAGAGAGAGAGAGAGATGCCCTGTCAGAAAACAGCAACAATGAGCGCCAACAGTTGCTTACCACGTCATGTTATGACGTGGTAACATGAGTCTGCGCAGAGTCTGCGGGGTGGGGGCTGTGTTGTTTTTGTTTTGTTTTGTTTTGTTTTGTTTTGTTTGCCAGTTTTATTGAGGTATAATTTACATACAGTCAGCAATTTGTAAGTGTAGAGTTATATGGTAGTGATGAAATAGTTCTGTATCCTGATTGTAGCGGTGGTTACATGAGTCTATACATGTGATAAAATGACACAGAACTATTAATACACACTTCACAACAGTGTCGACTTCTTGGTTTTTGATATAACAGTTTCGTAAGATGTAATCATTGGGGGAAACTGGGTGAAGGGTACATGGGACCCCTCTGTACTATCTGTGCAACTTCTCATGGATCTGTAATTATTTCAAAATAATTTTTTTAATTAAAAAGCAAAAATCAAAATTTTTAAATGTAGAAGGAAAGAGAAAATGTTTAAAATTCCTTTACAACAATAATTCTTGCAGAGAAGATCCACTATTGGATACAAAAGTTAGTGGGCAAAATTTGGAAGAGAAACAGGATATTTGCATGGTATCAAATGATTTCCTCTAGGGTACTTATGAACTAGAAATGGGACAGTAGTAACTATAGTGGAGAAACCACCTTAGCCAAGGGACCAAGGCTAACATCATCAGTGTGTCACATCAATGTCATGAACCCCTGGACAAGATGCACTGAGGATACAATATTGCTTCTGTTATATTCTTGCCAAAAATGTAAAAACTTATTTTCATTGTGCAAGAACCTCAGACAAAACCCAAATGAAAGACATTCTACAAAATAACTGACCAGTATTCATGAAAAGCGCTGAAGTCATGAAGACAAGAAAATATTGTTATAAATTAGAGGTGACAATAACTAAATTAGATGTGGGAACCTGGAGTAGAATAAAAAGTCAAGTAGAAGAGACAGTGAAATTAGAAGAAGGCCTAGAGTTTACTTAATTGTATTGCACCAATATTAATTTCTGGTTTTCCTAATTGTAACATGGTCATGTATACTGTTAGCATTAGGAAAACCTGGGTTAAGGGGATATGGGAACTCTTTGTATTATTTGTATAACTTTTCTGTAAGTCTAAAATTAGTTCAAAATAAATTGTTCTTAAAATTGAATAAAATATATCTAATAAGGCAGTTACCACTACAGTCCCGCTATAGACATTTTCATCACCCCAAAAAGCTCTTAAAGGAGCTCTTAAAGCTCCTTTGCAGTCAGCCTTCTCCCCCATCTCCGGCCCGCGGAAATCACTCATCTTCGTTCTGTCGCTACAGTTTTGTGTTTTCTAGAATTTCATATGAATGGAATCATATAATATGTAGTCTTTTTTACCTGGCCCCTTTTACTCAATGCAGTGCTTTTAAGATTCATCTGCATTGTTGCTCCTTTGTACTGCTGAGTAGTATTCAATGATATGGGTGTACCTCAGTTTACCCATTCACTGACTGGGGTGCTCCCAGTGTCGGGCGATTATAAATAAGGCTCCTATTATCACTCACATCCAGGTGTCTCTATGAGCATGGGTTTGCATTTCTCTTGAATACCTGAGAGTGCCATGTCTGGGTCATATTAAAAGAAACAGAACTCTTTTTCCAGGAGGACTGACTTTTGCATTTTCCCGTTAACATATGATAGTTTCAGCTGCTTTCCTCCATCCGCACTAACACTTGGTATTGTTGAGGCCTTTTTTTTTATTTGTTTTTTGTTTGTTTCTTTTTTAACTGTTTATCACCACGGTAGGGATATCCCGTGGTGATTTTAATTTACATTTTCCTGATGACTAATGATGTTGACCATCTTTTTATTTATTCATTTGCCATCTATATATCTTCTTCAGTAAAGTGTCTGCTAAACTTTTTTGCCCTTTTTAAAAGAAAACAGATTTTTTTTCCCTTTATTGTCGAGCTCCAAGTGTCATTTATATATTCTGATAACAAACCCTTTGTCTGATACGTAACTCACAGTTATTTTCTCCCAGGCTGTGGCAAGTTTTGGGCCCATCTTACAGGAGGGCCAACCGAGCCACAGGGAGGCTGAGCAGCCGCCTCAAGATTGCACCGTTCCTGAGGGATGAAGACAGGTGCCTGCCTCAGCGGTCTGTGTTGGTTGCCTGTCCCGCCTGTGGAGACGCTCACTGTCCCAGGTGGAGACACAGCTGGATAATCAGCACGACCAGGTCTCAGAGTACAGCTGCCCCCCTGCTGGGCCTTTCCAACTGAGGAAGCTTCAGAGTGACCCTGGAATGGCCCCTGGGAATCCCAGCAGCGGGATCAGCTAGAGGCCCTGCTTGCTGTCTTTACATGTAGGGCTCTACTACAGAACATTTATCCATAAAGGGAAGAGGCCATGCCTTGGCAGCCTACTGGATTCCATAAAAACATCACTCATTAATTAAAATATTTTAACTATATAGAACGATCCCTTCTTCAGAAAATGAAAGAGAAACTCTGTTTTCTAGTGATAGCCATTTCCTGAATTTATTTTCGTCTCTGCTACTTAATTTTTATAGAGTCCGGCTTGGCAGGCCTAATTAGCTATTTCTTCGAGTGTTCAGAAGTCAGAGCCCACTGCACACTCTGTGGGGGGTGCAGAAGACGAGGGACTCCTGCCACTTGAGATTCTGCAGGTGGGACTCCTAGAATCTAGTTCCTGCCTAAAGCCCCCTCCCTGGCCTAAGATCTGGGACCTGCCTCTGCACACTTTGGGTCTTTGTGGTTAGGTGCAGTCCAGAGTTAGAGTCCTGCCTATTTTGTGTATAAGGGAAAACAAGCTAGAGCCTCGTAGCAAGTCATGGCTGTGGAGAAGAAACACACCCCGGGCGTCCTCGGCTCTTGGTCAGAGCCGCAGCCTTCAGCTTCCCCAGCGCTAGGCACTCAGCTGCCTTCCCAGTCCTCTTTGCCTCTAAGTCTGGGTTGCCCTGCAGCATGACAATACCCTGGCAGAAAACTACGTGTAGATTCTGTCACCTCTCCATGTAGCTTTCCATAGGTCCCAGAACCCAGGCCTCGGGCAAGAGGATAAAATGAGAATTACACATTTGAGCTCAATCACCAAAGCTGGATGCAATTTTGAAGCCTGGAATAGCCCATGATGTTGTGATTCTGGAGATGAAGTGACAAGAGATGTGTGTGTGTGTGTGTGTACACTTGTGTTCAAAAACATAAAGCATGAATTAAAGAATGTCAGGCATGAGCTTAGTGTATTGAATTTCCCCCTAATTCTAGGTCCCAGTTTCTCTCCTTTCAACAATTCCAGGAACGCAGACATCACTTAGAACAGATGGTGTCTGCTCCATAAAGATGTAGACTATGCACGGGCGATCTTAGCCCCTTCTACCCTTTATACAACTTGATGACCGTGTTGTCACTCCACACAGGCAAAGACATTTATTCAGTCATTCATTTGCAAAACATTTGATGAGTTTCCACCTATCCAAAACTGTTCTAGACAAGAGAGTCATGGAGTTAAACAAAACACAGTCTTTATTAAAGGAATTCCCAATATATTGAAAGTCATCATATAAACACATAATACAACAAGCTGGACGTGACAACAGTAGTGACTACATTATGGAGAAGTGACTACATTATAGAGAAGTAGCACGGAGATGAGAGTGATGGAGAAGGACAGAGAGGACACCACATATGAACTGGCTTTCAAGGATGAACCAGGGATTTTTGAGGGAACCAGGAAAAAAAGAAAAGAAAAGAACCACATTGCAAAGTCAAAGAAGACTTTGAAACATTATGATATTTCAGGGAAATTATGGGAGTTTAATGTCATTGGAGCATAAATTAAGATTGGTGAAAACTGAAAAGTTAGGCAGGAATGAGATCATAGTGCCTAAGTGCCAAGTGCCACATTAAAGAAACTTGGATTTTACTTCATAAACAATAGCAATTCATTGATATGAATGGGAGGTGAGAATGACAGGCTTGAATGTCAAACAGATCATTCTGGTGGTAATACAATTAAAAATACAAATAACAATTTAAAAAAGTGATAAATCCAGGGTTAAGGAGGCCAAGGAAGAAGTTTTTGCTCTCACTGTGCCAGGCACTTACTTAATTTAATCTCTGCAGTGGTGCTACCTAGTAGTTGTTTCTATTCCCATTTTAAAGATGAAAAATTGGGAGGTTTATTATGTGCCTCAGGTCACCCAGCTGCTAAGGGGTAAAGCTGTTAATTATTATAGTTTTATTAGAAGCAAGGGCCTGATTTAAGGCATATGAACGTTTAGGTTTAAGGGATGCTTAGGAGGTTAAATAGACTTGGTGATAACAGCATGCAGGGGAGGCTGAAAGAGATAATGGAGTTCAAGATGATTCCTGGAGTTCTCAGCCAGTAGAAATTAGTTGCATGATGACACTGGAGGCTCAGATAAGAACTGATACAGAAGGAAAACCCTTCCAAAGCCTCCTATGTCCCCTCTCTTTGCAACAATGTCTTCCACTTGCGCCCTGGATCCTACCCTCTTCAAACGCACACGGGGTTTCTGTATACATTTTTTATCCTCTGTTTCTTTCTGTCATCTGGTTCTTATACCTCCATTTTGAATCCAACCCAAGCTTTTTTTCTCTTTGTAACTACAGTTCTGTTTCCTTCCTTTATCACCAAATACTTTGAGTTTGTGGTTTACACCTCCTAATTTTATTTTTTTTCCACTCTATTTCCTCAACCCTCTGCAATTTGGCTTTTCCATAGAAAATACTCTCATAAAAAGGTAGCCTGTGACTGCCTGTTGACCAAATCCCATAGTCTCTGTTCAGTTCTCATTCCCTTTGACCTCTGCTTGATGGCTACATCCATCATTTCATGGCAGTGGTGTTGACCTTAACTTGGCTTCTTCATACAGCACAGAATTCCGATCATCAGAAATCCAACATAGGCTCCCTCACCATTTTAAAGGGAAGTTCAGAAATATATAGGGGCAGGAAAAAGTAGGTTTGTAGTTGTTTGTATGGAAAAATATATAATACAAGAATAAACTCTGTGTTTCATGTACTCACAAATGTAAACCTCCTTTTGCCCGCCCCTGTATTTCTATGCCAAATAGAAATTTCAGCCTCTGGAAACATTTCTTTCATAGCTTTCTCAAATGAAACAACATACAAATCATCACTGTGGGGGCCATTGTCAAGTACGTTTCTTTTTTTTTCCTTCCCAAGTGGACAAAATTTCTTTCCTTCCTATACCTTTAGGTGACTCCTTTGGCAGCAGTATATGGTTTTATTGTGATGGTCTTGGTTTTAAACCTCCAAAATAAAGAACCAAGTGTATCAGTTAAGATGGGATATAGGCTGGAATAAGATAAGCTTCAGACTTTCAGGAACTTAACACAAAATGTTTTATTATTTGTTCATTCAGAGTTTACTGTGGGTCCAGCAGCTCCCCAGAAAAGATTCTTTACAAACGGGAACTTGGGAATAGAGGCTGATTCTATCTTGCCTCTGAACATACACATGAGCTATGTTATTGCTGTTGCAGAGAAAGGAGAGAGCTGGATGTTTACGTACCCCAAATGCTTTGCACAACAGTTATACATTTCACTTCTACTCACATCCCAATTAGCCACATGGCCCCACACAACTGCAAGGGGGCTGGGAGGCTTAGTTCCTATATGCCTAGGAAAAAGAACCAGGCATGAGTGAGCACTACTCATTTCTACCACATTGAAAAGGTTAAAAAAATATTTTTCTATAACCTATAAAATTTTGTCCTCTAGTGGTGGGACAAGTACTCTTTTAGCTTTACAGCGGTCGTGAATGGTTGACCGTAGTAACTCTATGCAGGACGAGGAAAAAGCATTAGTTTCTATGGTGGAAGCACATCAAATGATAAATTCCGTAGTGCTGTATTTCAGCACCAGAACTTGAGGACAGCTCCCGTACTTTGTAAACGATTCTGCCTGAATATCCTGTTTCTTAGCAGTTCTGATTTTCTGAATTTCCACACAGACATAGCCATATATGCAGTCAAATATTGCAATTAAAACCTTTCTTACTTTCATTCCTCTATCCTGCAAATTTGAGCAACTTCTTCGATGAGCAGGAACAGACTGTCAAAACGCCACCCTCGCTAAGTGTTTGGTTAACAAGTCCATCTAAATTTTAAGTGACAACCTCTTCTCTCTGCACTTACAAGGCTGCACTGCCTTTCACCCTAGTGAAGCTGCCAAGTAATTTTGGAACCACGGGGAAAAGTCTGGCTCTAGCCCCCGGGGGATATATTGAATGATTTGTTTCTTGCTGACCTCAATCAGTCTATTATTTCTAGACACTTTTAGCTAGCATCTGGAAAGCTGTCCCTCTCTCCAGGTTCCTATTTGGAAACCATCCCCATGGTACCTATAACTTAAAGAGTCACAGGCATAGCAATTACTGATGAAAGAAATTCACAGGTGGCAGCTCCCTCTGTAGGTGGCATGGAAATTAATAAACATTTATTTTATGCCAGAGTAATAACCAAACTGTAGGGCAGAGATATGTCCTCGTTTCTCTGTATATACATACCTCCTTACACATAGTATTTTCTCTCCAAATAAACAATTAGGAACCCGAGCTGGGCCCTTAGAAAACCTAAGGTGCACGCGATGGGTGTCTGAGCGTGCTGGTGTGCTCAACTATTACTGTCACCCCTCAAGCACGTTTCTTTATGGTTCCCATTAAAGGCGGGGTCCTCAACCCTGACTTCCCACAATGTGCTAAAGGCAGCTCCTGCCACCCTCTGCAGGCCCCCCGGTTTGCCTCATTCCTTCCTCTGCTCTCTGGTCACAGAAATAGCAGATGTCCCAGCAGTGTGCCCTTGTTCATCCAAACCTGGCAGCATCTCAGGGAAAAGGACAACCAAATGAAACCGCTCTCAGAAAAAAATATATAAAAATAAAAACCACAAAACGGCCATGTTTTTGGAAGGGGAGCAGCTGGCGGGAAAGTTGCCAGAGCCACATAGCTCGGTCAGCTTTCTGTTATTTTGGCAGTGGGACTGGACCTGCACCTTCAGGTCTTACCTGCTTTTTGAGACACACCTAGCCCAAGGTCACGACGCCACCCAGGTCTGAGGCAGAGCTGATAGGGTGTTCCATTCTACTCTAGAGCAGAACCCTTCAGCTCTTCCCAGTCTATAATGTTGGTTCCTCGGTCAGCACATCTGGACACATCCTCAAAACTAAGAACGTATGCTAATAGATTAACAACACCTAGTATTTATATAACACCTTCCTTGGTGGTTCCCCAAGTACTTTACCAACAGCATCTGACCAAGGCCCCCAGTCAGCTCTCCATGAAGGCATGCTGAGACATCAGTAGGGGTGACTCAGGAAGGGTGATGTGACATTCCTCCACCCCACCACCACACATTCACCAGCCAGGCCAGCAGCTGACATGCCAAAAAACACGCCTCACTTGACTGAAGAAGCAACAGATGACACCCAAGAGAAGAAGGCTGAGACTTCTGCCCTGCCGAGTCAGGCATCTTGCTTCCTCCGGGAGGGTGCTGCTGTCTCAGTTTTCCGTGGAGTGGATTGATTACTCCAAGGGCGTCTTCATGTGTATATGAGGCAAAAAATTATGAGGTGACTGGATACTTCTTTCAGCAGCCTGTGGAGTGGTCCCCTCCCCCCAACCCCGAGTAAATAAGTCTGGTCCCCCTTCCCATTAGCTACACTTACTTTTTGCTCCAAGTACTTTCTTCATTATTTCATGATCAGATCGGTGATCCAAACAGAGTTTCAAACTCAGGATGAACCTGATGAGGGTAAAACAAAGGATTACAAACTGTAGCCCGAGAGCCAGTGCTGTATTTGGCATTGAGGGAAGTGAGGCAAAGGGGGGAATGGCCGTGACGACCCCATGGTGTGATAAGCATCCCTCTCTGGGACATTACAAGGGAACTGTGGCAAGCACAGAGGAGCTCCACCGACAAGGAGAAACCATCTTGTGTATTTACTTGTGTAATAAATTCCCTTCCCAAGAGACCAGGGCTATCACAACAGGCTAGGGAGCTCCTTGCAGCCACATCACGTCTTGAGGCCCCACAAACCGCAGAGTGGCACAGGAGGCTGGCGAGTTCATAAATTGTCCTCCCAGTCGATTGTGTTATTAATCAGGGTGTGTACCATGAGCACTAATGGCACTTGCTTATGGGACAAAGCCCCGGTATTTATCTTGTTTTAATGATATTAGAAAGCAGTGATATTCAATTAGCCAACTAATCAAGCAAACCAGTCAATACTGGTCCTGGCAGGATTCTCCATCGCCTGGCTTCTTGCTCTGGGGGCAGCCTGTGCTTTAAGTCAGATGGAGTTAGTTCTTGGTAGCCAAGGTCACACGGCTGAGGGGTAGTCAGAAGCAAGGAAACCAGGGTTCAGACTTTAGATACGGGCAGGAAGCCCGCAGGTTCATCTACTGGCCTAACTATGGTGAAGAGTCGCAGTGGCCTCCTGACCTCTTTCGGGTCAGGTGTCATTCGTTCTGCAACGTATGCGGTCTGTCCAGAAAGTATCGAGCCATGTGCTATGAAAAATAGAGGCATGTATTGAAGAAAATACAAAATACAAGAAACATTGTACATAGGACAATGACTCCTCAGTCCCCTTCAAAGTAGGCACCTTGGGCCTCACACAGTTCTTCCAGTCGCCGTCGCCTGCCCTGTGGTTTTTTCCTAAATCACATCGACAACAGCCTGAAATCTCTTCGCTTTCAAAGGTGATTTTAGTTTTGGGAAAAGCCAGAAGTTGTTGCAGGGTGCCAAATCTGGGCCGCAGGGGGGCTGAGTCACCTGAATGATTTGATGTTTTGCCGAAAAACTCTGCATGAGACACGATGCATGAATGGGCGCATTGTCCTGATGAAGCTGCCAGTCACCAGTGGCCCATAGCTGCTGCCTTCTGAATCATCCAAATAGTTTCCATGGAGGGATGTTCAAGTTTAGTACAAAATCTGATGCAGATTCATTGCTCTACTCGCTCAGCCATTTTGAATGCGATGACCACACTGTTCACATGCTCACGCAATGGCATCTACCACCCCACTGACTAGCACAGTGAAGTCATCATTGTTCAGGCACGAGCATTCCAGTCCACTCTCCTTGGCAGCCGGGCTACATCGATGCTGCACAAATGGTTCTCGTTATATTAACAATGGCTGGACTTTTTCCGGACAGGCGTGTGGTATATCCCATTTGCAAGTAAGTGTAAGGAGTCATTTTCTCCATCCTGTGGATTAGAGAGCTCAGATCCCTATATTCTATAACGTCAGTGGCAGAACACTAAACATTGAGCAGGTCTGATCATAAAACAGCAGCCTGAAGTGTCTGGCGATGTTCCCAAGGGCTGCCAGGTCGTTCCCAACTATACCAGGCAATCAGCAGGTGGGCCGACCTGGAAGGCCTCCCTCAGGATCTGCGTATGTCTATACTCACGAACATGTGGGAGACACAGTGCGTCGAGAGCAGAGCCGCTTTCAGGGCGAGAGCTTGGTGAGCCAGGCACTGCCCTTTGCCCCGTTTACGTGTGTCCGGAGACATCTGGTTGACACTGTGGCTGTCCAAGGGTAGGGAGTGGTTGGTGGCCAGAGGAAAGGGTCCCCTTGAGCTATGCTCATCATTTCTTCGCCTTCATCAGACTCCTTGTAAATATACTTCTGGATCTGAATGTTTAAGTAGCAACCTCATTTCCCAAGGTAAACTGATGACTGAAACTTGAGCAGCACTGCCCAGCCATCTGGTTACTTTTTCTGACTTGCAGGGCAAGAGTCAGTATAGAGTTTGCTCCGGATGCTCCCTTCTTGGCTTCTGCTGCTCACTGGGCCCCACGGCTGACGAGAGATTCAGTAGTTCCCACCCTTTGCGAAGCCGACGATCTCAGTGGGAACATCTACAAGTGACTTCTCCTCGCTGAGGGTAGCGCCGGAAAAAGAGAAAATGTCCCAAGAAGATGGCACCTTGTTTCAGAATACTCATTCCATGGCTCACAGGTGCCTATAGGCAGCATGGCCCATGCACAAGTTTAATCCCTTTGCAAACCAGTCAGGTTGTCCTAAAGAGGAAAGTCAGTCCATCTGAGAACCATAGGCTGCACCCTAGTAATGTCTTTCCAAATGAATCAGAGTTCTCAAGGCATTGTCCAAAGGAAGGTAGGAATCACTTGCTGCAGCCAGGCAGCCAATGCTTATGCAAGAGGGACCGCACCTGGCTGGTTGGAGGAACCAGCCAAGCAGGAAAATTCTTGCACCTGTAGGGGAAGCTGACACCCCCCCACCCCCCACCCCACTCCCGCTACCACAGCTTCAGGTGAGCTAAGAATCAAAACCTCATTCAGGGCATGACATGTGGCTGTCTAAACGTAAGTGAGTTATGGAAAAGTGAGATCTTTCACACAGAGATACATTAGAAGGGAAAGAATCTTAAATTGCCTTGTGCTTTCAAACATTTGATGAGTTTCAGTTCATTAAGAGCTGTGTAGCCTTGTTAATTTAATAAGAGCAAATGGGCCCCTGATGTCACACAACAATCAGTAATTTGAAAGGGGTGAAAAAGAATAAGAAGTAACAGTCATTATCTAGCACAATGTTTAATCAAAAGACTCCAGGAACTTGCAACTTCACGGTAATGTTTCAAAGGCTGGAAATTTCAAATGTCTTTGACTGTGGCTGGCAGGCTGGGAAAATGGACATAGTTGTGGTAATTGTCTCTGAAGGAATTGAAAAATCTACCCAAGACCTTCTGTGTATCCCTCAGGCTGGATTCAGTTTGGGTTCCAGCCAAGTGAACTTTGAGGAGCAAGGCTTCGTCGTGGACTTGGAGGTCTGCTGAGCCCACGCTGATATTGAGTCAAGTAGTTCTTGACTTGGAACCGTTCAAAGACCGTTCGTTTTCTAATGAATTTTCTCCTCATTCTCACCTCATCTCTTCCCAGGCTATAGTTAGGACTTCTGCGCTTCTCTAAGCACCCTGCTCGCCACCGTCAAGGCTATCAAGCATGTGGTCTCTAGGCCACGCCCCGTGGCTGCCTACCTTTTGATGATTGCCCGGGACATCCGTGCCCATGGCCTGGCGGGGGTGCGCCGCACAGCACCTGCAGCTGTGCCCTGTGCTGTTCTTCAGGGACTGACCTGCTCCCGCTTCTATCTGCCAGGGCCTGCACACACATGCCTCGGCTGTAGGAGACATTTAGGTTGGGAGCCAGAGATCCATAGCTGCCTAGGAGAGACCCCTGCTGACCGCCCCTGCCCTCTCCCTGGCTCAGTGCTGTGCACAGACCCGAGAATGATGCCAGTCCTGGCTTCGTGCTCTTTTCCTGCCGTCCGGCCCTTCCCACATAGCACCCTACAGATAACTACCAATTCTTAACTGTTAAATTCATGATGCCGTTTGACCATCCGAGAACGTGTAATGATTTCAAAGGCTTCTCCTAGACTTTTAAGATGCCCTTCTGCCTGACCTGACCAGTATAACACAGTACTCAGCCTCCAGAGGAGACCCAACAATGCGTGATAATTGATAAGGACGCTATTATGTTAAGAAGTATGAAATCGATGCACCTGTTTTGATCCAGATGCTTCAGAATGGTTTTGAAGCCTGAGTCAGGCGAGGCTGAAACAGGCAGGGCTCAGCTGACTCCGAAGCTCAATTCAGAATCGATACCCAGAACTTCCTAGAGTCATGGACCTGGGAAACGGTGTGGTTGGGACCCAAACCCAAGTCTCCCCAGGGCTTTTTCCACTTTACCAAGCTGCCTCCAGCTGCCCCTACAGCAATGGTACTATTGTTTTAATCATGATTAAATGCTGGCTGTTTTATTTACTTCTGAGATCTAGTTGCTCTAGTAACATCAAAAAGGGACAGGCAAGGTATTTCCTACATCCGACAGGTGCCCAAAAAGCAGGTGGCAGTGGCTCAGTGACGTCAGGATCCCAGGAGGGCCAATAGCCTGGGTGGTGTTAGAAACTCAAGCCCTTGTGTACAGCAGAAGCAAGAAGTGTGGCTCATTTTATGTGTCCCTGATAACCAGCCCTAAGAGAGGGTGTAAGTTGCTCTTTTGCAGAAGAAATGAGTGAGTTCCAAGTCAGGGAAATTCAAGGACAAGGTCAAGTTTGAGCCAAGTTGTTTCCACCCCAAACAGCCTACAGTGATCTCTGGGCTCTGTGGCTATGCCTTCCCAAAGTCAGACGCGATGTTGGTACTCGGAGCAGAGAAAGTAGAGAGAGCAAACTCACTGGGAGAGACTTCTGACGTGATATGGATTCCTCAGGAACAATTATCATGAGCACCAGGGCTTTCAATTTAATTAAACCTATTCTTCAGCTTGGGATCTATGTCTGGGCTTAGTTGCTATTTCTTCTTTCATTTTTACTCTTTCTTTTCTTTATAATGTTCTTGCCTCCTTGGCCTTATATCTCCGTGTAGCGAGACATCTAAAATGATGACGAGTGGATGAAAAAAGAGAAATGATTTCTCTTCGTGGTGCCTTAATGGAAGGCTGGGAAAGAACTGAATCAGAGGAAGTTAATAGTTACTATCATTTATGCTCCCTGGAAAGCTTGATACAGGCGAACTCTAAATTATCTTTGCTAATGGGACAGTGGTAGCAAATGAAATGATATCAGGGATCTGTTTAGTACTTGCCATCTCCCAAGAGCCTCTACGCACAGTATCTCATTGAACCTGCCCAGCAACTCTTTGAAGTTGCCATTATGATCTCACGTAACAGAGGAGAAAGGTTAAATGACTTCTCAAAAGTCACACAGCTAATATGTGGCACAGTGAGTCTCAAATCTGATTTTAAATTTTAAATCTGATGCCTCTACAGTGACTCTGTTACAATTCTAAATTCTCATTTAAGGGTGTCACTTTTAATTTTCCCTCCCACAAAACCAATGCAGGTAGATGGCCAACTTGGTAAGTCTAGAGTGTTCTCTCCCTTACGTCTTCAGGAAGAGATGCTGGTGGGCAGTAAAATTTCCCAGACCAGGTTTCCTGAGTGAAATGCTCCCCTAACAACCAAGACAGGGACTTTTGTCCCCATTTTACAGTGGGGAAACTGAGGCTCAGAGATGTTACGGAACTTGCCCAAAGGTACACATCTTGAAAGAAGTCGGTAGAGCTTCCCTAACCTTCTCATCGATGATGTGCTGTGTGGCTGCCCGCCTAGCCAGTTGAAAATGCTGTAGACGCCCACTCCCTGGTCACCCCGTGCCAGGATGGCAGTGAATTTCAGTGCCCAGAACACATGTGGCTTGCTCAATCCTGCAGTCTCATTTCAAAAACTACCCAAGGCCCCTGCCCCACTGGTGGTGGGGCAGCCACACCAGCTTCCCTTCCACACAGGCTTCCTGTTCTGCATCTCTGCTGCCTGGATTTATGGGAGGCGAGGACAGGAGAGCCCTGCTACGCAGGGCAGAGGCCCACCAGCCCTCTTGTGCAGGCTGCAGGAGCAGAAGCCTCAGGGGCCAGGGCTTGACCGGAAGTGCTGGGGGCTTTGGGTGAGCTGCTCTCATGAAGGAAGTGAGACTCTCATCCCACCTGCTGAAAGGAGTCACTTCCAGGAGCCAACCGCTGTTTGTTAGCTGTCCTCCCCCATCACCGTCCAAGCTTTGGGTTGCAGTGGCACAGAGAGGTGTGTGGACTCGAATCCTTAACCTTAGCCAGGGGGTTGCAGATAACAAGTGACCCGTAGTTGACACCCTTACACTCAGTACCTTTCCCTTCTTCTCTAGCAGTGTCATTGAGCTCACGCCCCCAAATGGCCATCTGAAGCAGGTGGTGCCCCTCTCCTTAAAGCTCATAAGGAATAATCCTAACAGCAACAGTAATTGATCAGTTAATTAATTTTAAAGACTCATAGCTCTGGGAACCTGCTATACAGGTAACACTGCGCTCTTTCTGCATTTGTGCCACTGGCTCTTTCAGACCCCTGCATGTGGTGCCACCTCAAAGGACAGTCTCACCGCCCCATTATGCATCATCCCCCCACCTCTGGGAAGGCCCCCTCAGGGTCTCCTGTCAAGGGGTCGGCTGGCAATCAAGTTACAACTGGCACGATGTGTATCAGAGCATCGCGGCTCACATCCATCGGCCCAGGGCATTATTAATAACCCAGAGCCTAGCGACAGAGATGAATATTGGAGCAGGGGGCAGGGTAGCCCCAGTGCAGTGAGGCAGAGGGAGAGGGTGACTTATTAGCCCCACTCCAGGTGTAACCTTCTCCCCACAACCGAGCCGGGGCCAGGATGATTTATTGGTTCAGTAAACGGATTTTTATAATTAAAATTGATTTTCAATTTTAGCCTGGTCTGGAAGGACTGGGTCAAGTTCAGGAGGGAAAGGGGGGTAATCTAGGAAGAGGAAGGGGAACATGCTCTCAATTTCCCATGTGTCTGAGGTTGTTGGAACAGGAGGGGTCTCTCAGTTTACAGGTGAGGAAACAGCAGCCCAGGGAGGTGGGCCTGTTTGGCCAGCCTCGGATGGTGAGGTAGGGCAGAGCTGGGATGTGCCCTGGTTCTTCTGCATTCCTGAGAAGCCCCAGTTTCCCTGGGACTGTGTGTGCATGCACCCCCAGAACCACCGTGTACTGTGGGGTAGGTCGCTCACCGCACAAGGACGCCTACCACAGGCGGCGTGTCAGGGCTGACACCCAGCCATACCTTGTGTGCTAGGACAGGGCTGCTACCCAGAGGCTGTGTTCAGAGGCACCATCTGGACTGTTTTCTTTAGGAATCAGCTTTCGGCCACCAGCAGCTGCTCGGGTCCCCATTCGACTCTCACCTGAGGGTCCAGTGCTGGGAGGCCACGTTGGGCTGTTTATTGAAAAGCTAATGGGCTCTGCTATAGGCAGTGGAGATGCATGGAGCTGCCCTGTGTCCAGCCCAGTGTAACTGAAAAGGCAGGGGACTTGTGACGCTGGCAGTAGCAGAAGCCTATCTGTAGACAGCGCGAAGGCGCCTGCATATTCAGGAATGCACAGCACACCTGGAAGACTTGTCTGGTGTTGCTCCCATCACCACATGTGCTCGCTGCTCTTGACCATGCCCCCCAGGGAAGGCCCCGTTGAGAGAGAGAAAGTGAGTCCCGTGTCCATTGTCAAGGTCCACTTAGCACCCTTCTCCTGCTCCAGCCCATCACAGGGCATCACCGTTGCAGGAGCCTGAGTCCTACCCCATCCCTGGCTCTCCGTACAGGTCCCTCCGCCAGTGCAGCTTCCCCACGGTTCTGGTGGCAGCAACTCTGGTCGCTCCCCCAGACCCGTGTCCGCTGAAGCATGTCGTATTTGTCTGTATGAGAGAGCAAGGAAAGATACATGACTGTGGACATGTTCTTTTAAAAATGATAGAAGAATAGTGTATTGCCTCTTTTCCTAGCTCAGTGTGTTCTTTTTCTTTTTTTCAACAGACTTTATTTTTAGAGCAGTTTTAGTTTCACAGCAAAATTAAGCAGAAAGCGCAGAGGCTTCCCGAATTTTCCCTGCCCTCCCCTCCCCAGCGGCGGCTCCCCCACTGGAGTGGTCCTTCTGTTACAGTTGATGAGCCTGCATTGACGCATCATCATCACCCAAAGTCCATCATTTACATTAGGGTTCGCTCTTGTCGTTGCACATTCCAGGGGGCTAGGCAAATATATGAGGATGTGTAGCCACCATTATGGTATCATATGGAATATTTTCACTGCCCGAAAAATGCCCTGTGCCCCACATCTTCACCCCTCCCTTTCCCCCTAACCACTGGCAACCACTGGTCTTTTCACTGTCTCTATAGTTTTGCCTTTTCCAGAAGGTCATATAGTTGGAATCATAGAGTAGGTAGGCTTTTCAGATTGGCTTCTTTTACTTAGTAAAATGCATTTAAGGCCCCTTCATGTTTTTTCATGACTGAATAGCGCATTTCTTTTTCGGGCTGAATAATATTCCGTTGTCTGATGCACCACAGTTTACTTATGGATTCATCTGCAGAAGGACCTCTTGGTTGTTTGCAAGTGTTGACAATTACAAATAAAACTGCTGTAAACATCCACGTGGAGGTTTAACTTGTTTCCCTCCACCTCGCTGGGCTATCACCCACCGCAGGACAAGACTTAGGTCCCGACTGGCACCGAGAACTTGGGTCCCACCCACAGATGCCCCACCCACGCCCGGCCTTCAGAGGGGCCTCAGTTCTGTCTGCCTTTGATGAGCAAGGAGATTCTTGAGAAGGCTAAGCGGCCAAGAGGTGGAAAGGAAGCTCCCCATCCTGTTTTTGTAGTTGGGAATAGATTATCATGGTGCACAAGCCACAAATTAGATCACCAGGGTAGATAAGCGCAGCTTAATGCTGCGTCAGACTCCTTCATAAGTCACATGGGATTACATTTAATGATGTGCGCAATTCTTACCCGTTTCCCCTGGAATTGGGTGTCACTGGCAAACATGTTACAGACATGGCTGAGGTGAGTGCTTGTGTCCAGCAAGAGACTGGATTAGGTGGCCTGAAGGTGTCCCCCGGCGCTGGGAGTTTGTGCTCGTCGCTCAGGTCTGAGCAACCAGGCCATGCTTTCGTAGTTACTTTTCTCCTCTCCCCTTATGTCTTCTTGGAGCTGTGGTCTGCGTGGACGTGGGTGCCTTTTCCAAGTGTCACAAAAACTCCAAGCTTCAGCTTCTATAGTTATGCGTGTGTGAGGGTCACCAGGACACTGGTCACAGGGGACAGGAAGGGGGAGATGGGGGTTCTGGAGAAGAAGCCAGTTCCCAAGGCAGAGGTTGTGTCCAGGCAGGGTCCCTCGCCCCTGGGGCCACTGGGAACGTGGGACGCCCCTCCCCTGCCCCTTCTCTGTTCCCAGGAAGGAGCCCTCAGCAGCCACCGGCAGGACAACTCATTCAGGGTGAGGGCCGAGGGAGCGACCCTGCCAGGCCATTTCTCGTAAAGAATCAAAGGGAGAAGAAGAAGAAGGAGTGGGTGGCTGCTGAGGCCGGAGGAGCTGACCTCCCCAGCCCACATTCCCTGTGCCACCCTGAGCCTGGTCTCCAGCCCTCCTTTTAGGGACACGGCACTCTTTGGTTTGTGTTGTTTTCATGTGCCCTTGGGGGAGCCATGGTCAGAGAAGCACCGGGCACAGCGGGACCCTCTCCAGGCTTTGTTGAGTCTAAGTGAACGGGACTGGGGGGCCAGGGCTCTGGCAGAGTCTACACGAGACTGGGAGCTTTCTCACCAGCTTTTCTGCCTTAAATGCCCTCTTCCCCAACTGCACCCTTCACCCCAATAGAGGTTTTTATAAAGGACTTGCTGGCCAAGGATGCCTTTGGGTGTCTGTGCATTGGCTAGGTCTGCCTTGTGTTTAGGAAGCTGAGTTGACAGGACCCGCCAACAGCACAGAAGGCCCGGATGGAGCCCCCCCATCTACAGAGTCCATGGGATCAGAGTCGTTCCTCAGCACAGCTGGGGCGATCGCTCAGGGAATGGCCTGGGCCAACCAGTCGATAGTGTCCTCAGAACACTGGGACCGCAGCTGGGCGATGGAGGCTGACCCTGGGTCAGAGCGAGCCTCCCGCCCAGATCTAGCGGCTGCGGGCAGTGTGCAGAGCAGGTGATCCTGATGTGTTGGCGAACCCGTGGGCTCAGGCTGCTGCTCCATGTCCCCGGACTGTCGCCCTGAGCCCCAAGACGTGATGAGGACTCACCACCAAGCTCCAGGGAGCAGCTGCCCAGGACATAGGTCAGCTCTGAAGCCTACCGCCCCTGGAGCCCATGAGACAATTCCATAATTGGTAAACTCTCATGAAGTCAGGCACACCCCTTCCCCGCTCCTGCCAGGGTGACATTGCAGCACACTGAGCGACGGTCTCGAATGATGCCAGGCCCCAGATGACTGAAGCCTTATTTGGAGATGTGCGTTGCGCACGTTAGACAGAACTTGCCATGGAGACATGCTGGCCAAGGAGCAATTCAAAGAGGTATTTAAATGGGATCTCTCCAAGCCAATTCTGCCGCCATCAGTTCCCACGACGTTTGGAGCCGGTTCAGACAGCTGCCGCTTTTCACAGGGGAGCTAGGGCCACTTGGCCCCGGCAAGGGAGGGGATTCCAGTGGAGACAGAGGCTGCACCAGCTGGGGAGAGGACGGAGGGCATGGACTCGGGGCACAGAGTCCCTGCTCTGCCGCACACCGGCTGTGTGACCTTGAGCACGTCACTAACTGTCTTCCAACCTGTGTCCTCATCTGCAAAATGGAGACTGTCATCACTGCCTCCTCAGGTTGTGGCGGAGGACACTGCGCCATTCCTGGGGACCTGCTTTATGAATCGCGAAGCCAAGCTCAGCGGTCCAGTGTTCTCGTTACGCCCCCTCCACCCATCTCTGGGCTCAGCAGTCTCCAGCCTTCTGTATTTCTCAGACTCCAGGGCAGAAATACATCATCCTTCGAGCCCAACTCCTCTGCTCCCTACGGCCTGGGCCACTTGTCCCAACCCCAGCCCATCCTCAGGGTATTCGGTGGGGGAGAGAGGGAGGAGTGCAGTGCTTCGAGAAAATACGCATTACCCAGCTCCTGGAAATTCTGATGTTGTTGGTTGGCGCTCGGCCTGGCCGTCAGCATTTTTTAAAAGCTCTGTAGTTGATTCTCACGCACAACTGGGTTGGGAGCCTTTTCCCTGGACCCTGTTTCTCTCCTGTCTCTCCTCTCTGGCATGTGCCCTGATTCTCCCCTGGAGTTGGCAGGTACCCGTGGTGGTCCTTACTCAGCAAGCAGTCGCATGGGAGCTTAGGAAGAGAGTCCCACTCCCAAAGCCAGCCCCCAGCATATCCCGGATGCAGCTCCAGGCCCGGCCCCATTCACAGCCACCTCCCGAGGCAGCTTAATGGAGGAGAAAAGCTTTTTAAGATGAATTCCCCTGATTGCATGCTACCTGCCCTAAATTGTCACATTTCGTTTCCTCGCTGTTGCGTCAGTCCTGCATCCTGCAGGTTTGTTTGCAAACTCAGCAAACGCCCTGTGTTTCCTTGTGTCTGGAGGCTGCTTCCTCATGTCCCTGTCACAGCAGGGGCCACCAGACTCTGTGCCAATACCCCCATGCTGGGCCTCGCTGCCCAACCCTGGCCTGCCAGACATGCCGTGCGAACCGATGTACCCACATGCCGACACACAGCACGGCCTCTTGTGTTTGGCCAGGAGCCAGCACAAATTCCTCTCCCAGCCCCACAGCCAACTTTGGATTAGGCCCTGTTCACAGAGGTCAGGGGAGAAGCTGCATAAATTAAGGCTGCAGATATAACCCTGTCTTCATTTCATCTACTAGTTAGAATGGCTCCCTAGCTTCGTCTAGCTTTCCCAGGTGTTAGGAGCAGTAAAATTAATTCACGGGGGTTTTCCTCTTATTTTCTGCCCTCTGCTATTCACGAGCAGAGAGGAGGCTGTTAGAAAAACCAGAGAGGGGAGAGGAGGCAGGAAACGGGTTGGAAAGTTCAGGGCCGACTGTAGAGCCCAACCCCTCTTAAAAGGGTCAGTCGGTGGAGTTAACAGGTCAGAAATAAGATCACGAGGTCCCATTGCAAGTTCTTGCAAGTTCTAACTCCCTTTCCAGCACGTCTGATAAGGTAACGATGGCAGAAATATTCAGCATCACAGGAACACATCTGGAGACCATTAAAGGCGAACTTTAAAGCTGAACTTTTTATTTAGGGGACTGTTATCTGTTCCAGAAGGAGAAGAAACCGAAGGGCCAGCGGGCCGTGGTTGTCATCACCGGAATGATAGCGGCCATTTATTTGGCACAGATGCTCAGGGAACAGTGCTGAGTGTTTTACATGTATTATATTATTTAATCTGCATAACCTTTTGGAGGCTTGAAAATGTTAAGTGCCTGACCAAGCTATTAAGTGGCAGAGCTAGAATCTGAGTGGCAACCCCTCAGATCGCAGAGCCCAGATCTTAACAGCTACACTGCCTGCACCCCACTGACCCACCACCCTGCGGGCCCTGCACACCTAGATCTCTCTCCCAGGCTCTGACGTAGGCAGTGACGTTTCACGTAGGGGCTGTTCACCGCTGTTACAAAGAGAGAGGGCAGCCGAGGTCCCTGGCCTTCCCCCAGGCCATGCCGTGTAGGGCCCCTGAGAATGAGCACATGCCAGCCAGGAACAGACCCCCTCCTCCCATCCCACCCCTACTCCAGGCCAGCAATTATTTCTGACCTGGCTGAGGCCCCATCTAAATATAGCCCTGACCAGCCGCTTCTCATTTCAGAAGGCGAAATCTATTCGCAGCCTGAGTCTGATGCAGCTCAGATGGCCCAGCTGCACACAATGTGGAACGGACGTACCACTACCACCAGCCCTCAGCCCTCGACAGTGAACCTTAATGGAAACCAACTGACCCAAGGCTACAGTCCAATGGGATCAGCTCCGGGCAGTTGAAAGCCCGCATGGCACAGCTGACTCCCCTGACTGTCCTGTTGTCCCAGTTAAAGAAAAGCAGGGATGAGTATTGCCAACCGCTCACTGTGTACCAGGATCTACCACCTAACGGCAGGGCACCTCTGTTATCCCCATATGCATAGGAGGAAACTGGGGCTCAACGTCATAAGTAACTGGCCTCAAGTCACACATTTGACAAGTGGCTGGGCCAGGATTTGAACCCGAGACTGGGTTCAGGCCTGTGCGCCTTCCGTCCCGTCAGTCCTGTGCATCGTGGCCTCTTACGCACAACCGTTCACATCAGCGCTAGAAAGGGACGGCGATAACAAACTGTGCTGGTTTCGTAGCCGATGATCGTAAGTCGAGGTAATTTCCTTTCTTAGAAACAAAGTGCGTCTCGGTTTGATATCATCTAACGTTTTCAAGATTTCAAGAACTAGGGAAGGAGCGGCCCTGGCCCTCCCTATTATTCAGGCAGATTAAGTTATCCAGACGAGCGTAAACTGGGGGACGACCTTGGAATAAAATTTCCGGAGGCTTTTCCAGCCTTAAGATAATTAATTATGGTGGAACCTTCCAGGGTAGAATGGACAATAGGGATCAGTTTTTTCTGAAAAGTGACAGCCTGAGAAGAGAGGACACCTGTCAACATCTTACAGCAAGTTAAGGACAGGCGCAGGGCCAGGGCCCAGGTCAGGATGCCGGCCCCGCTTCACGGAAGCGGCGCTGACCCGAACATCACTGCGTGAGGGGGTCTGAACACTGGGGACCGTGAGCAGGGGGCCCCTGGTCCTCGCTTAATCTGCCCATAGGGAGATGGAGTCCTGTCTGTGTTGGGGTGGGGGGTGATGTACTTTTCCTCTGGGGAGCGTCCGGGTGGACAGGTGAGCTCACTCAACAATCAGTTATCTCCTCAAGCAATGACCACCCCCCACCCCTGATAAGGGCTAGTTTATTTTGCAAGGAAAGAAACCCCTCCCCAAGGTACAACTTGCAGGTGTGGTCACCCTCAGGCTGACCCACAGGGGCAGAACCATCGACCACGGACCCTTAGTCCCCAAATGTTAGAAATCATATGGTTGTCATGAAACATTACAACTTTGACCCTAAAATAAAGCTGGCCGATTTGGTTTCAGAGACGAAAGGTTAGTGCCTCATTGGAAAATTATTTTAATTCCCAAGTCAAAAATACTTTTTAACTGTCACCAGTCTGTGAAAAATTCAAAACTCTCCGGTGCTGATCACTGTTAGCAGTTTTACTGTCCTTCCAGAAGCTATTCGTCACACAAAAATATGTGTGTGGATGTAAGTACATAGCTACGGAATTGTCTTTTGAAAGTAAAAATTGAGTCAGTGTACTTTTCTGAAAATTGCTTTTACAACTCAGAGATGGGTCGCGGATATCTTTCCGCATCGGTGACATGGACACACGTTGCTTCAGAATGTGGACATGGCACGGTTTATTTAACCAGGCCTGCGAGGATGGACCTTTAATAGTTTATCTCCAAGGAGTCCTTGTCATGTACAAGCAGCAGTGAATATCCATAACCACGCGCCTATACCCAGGTGCTAGCATGTCTGCAATAAAAATTCCAAGAAGAAGATTGCTGGATAATTTTACATTTTATTAATATCTACCAAACTACTCCTTGAAAAAGTGGTACCAATCTAAACCCTGGCTGATGGCGTATAAAGCATAATGGCCTTTTTTAAAGGCTGCCATTTTAACCGTTGTCCTTTTATATTTGAAGAGCTGCTGGAGAGCACCCTCGGGGCAGCGTCTCTTAGCGAGGAAGATACATTAGTCTGTGCGGGCAGAGATGACCCATGTCCTGGGATGCTTAGACATCAGGGGGCGATACTTCCTCTCCCCAGCAGCAGGCTGGGTCCCTGACCCCACAAGGGGAGCTCCCGTAGGTTTGAGAAAGTTAGGCAGCTCCCTGGAGGCAGGGATTGAGGGCCGAGGAAGGGGAATTAGGCTTCTTTATGCATCTGTGGTGTGTGTGTCTCCTCCTTCCTAAGCCAGCAGCCCTGGCTTCCTGAGAAGCAGCCCGATGTTTATGGGACCTAAAAGGCTCCCAACTGAGGATTATCAGTTTCCATTCATTTGGGCCCAATGATATTTCCCTGGGTCAAATTCTTTTCTGAAGGAAGATGCTTGTCTGCTATCAAAAGGTACCACCTACCCAGACAGGGATGTCCGCAAGGAAAGCCATGTTTATTTGAAAACATCCTCCCGAGCCCAGAGCACTCTCTGCCCATAGATGTGTGCAAACACCACTCCTGTTACCAGGCCTGCTCGCCTGGGCACACACCCGTGGTACACTCTCTCACGTCAGTGTACAGTTTGCACACAGCCACTCTGGGTTGAACTGTCAGACAACTGCCGGGGACCCTGGCCAGCAGTGCCCTTGACAGACGGAAGTCAGAGGAAGGGTTGGATGCTGGGCTGAGAAAAGGGTGCCCACCCGGCCTGCCCCACCACTGCCCCGGGTCCTGCCAGGGGTCTCTGCGTATGTCTCGGAACTTTCTTGGCTCAGCTGTGGGCCTAGATTGAGGCGTCACCGTACCTTCCCTTCCCTTTCCCTCCCTGCTCCCCTTGGCTGCTGGAACAAAGGCCCCCTCCTGAGCAGACGGAGCTTGGAAAACCCACGCCAGCAGGTCCCCAGTCCCAGTTCTCATGGGCCGTGATCTCCGTCAGAGTCGCCTGGTGAAAGACGGCTGGAAAGGAGCAGCAGCACTTTGATCCCCAGGACAAAGGTTCCTTCCCAGCCGCTGGGTCTGAGGGCGGGGAGGAAGGCTCACAACCCCTGGTGGGTGCCCGAGGCTCCACCTCTTCCTCCAGCTCCAGCCCCAGGGTTGGGTCAACAGAGAGCACAAGTCTGTATCTAGGGTGCCCCAAAAAATAGTGTTGGCCTTGCATAAGAATCCCTGCAGTGACTGAGGTTTGCCCAAAACACGAGAGGACAGGCAGCTAGGCGGTTTCCATGTCCCTTTTCATTTGTCAACTCCGTGAAGGCCAGAACTTCCCCCCTCTCATCCTGGGCACCTTCCAGCCTGCCTGTTGGCTGTGTGGCTCTCTGAGCAGGACGTCGGTGTGGCTGCCAGTGTCCTCCGTCAAATGCACTGGGTCAGCTTGCCTAGGGAAACCCGCCTTGCAACAGCACAGTTCCGGAGGTCAGGCCTCCAATCGCGTCGTGTGAATGTGAGCGTGATCACCCAGAAGACGGGAAGGAGTTTAACATTTACACTGAGAGATGAACTCGTGTCCATAATCCTGAAATTATAGGTTTTAGGATAGAGCCAAAATCGTCGGATCCATTAGCTCCATGAGGTCCTCGAAATACGTTGGAGATCGACAAGACCCAAATTCATTCATTCATTCACCACTCATCTGTTCATTCTTCCATGCAGGCATGCACTCTCTTGCTCATCAGTTTTCATTTGCTGTCCCCGAGCTGAGCACTAGGCATGGGATAAAGAGAGATAACTTCACGCCCCAGCTCTCCCTCCTGGGGGCATTCTATCTGAGAAAGATACTGGAACAACAGACAAAGTGTCATTATTGGCATCACACTAACACATTCATATGTTTTATCTTAATCCTCAAAACAGCCCTTCAGGGCACTTACTATTATTCTCAGATGAGGAAAAGATGAGGCTCAGAGAGGTTAGGTAAGTTGTTCCAGTCACACAGCAAGTGGAACACCCAGGAATCAAACCCAGGTCTCTTCCCCAAATCTCTTTTTCTCCCTTGGCACTTACATAAAGCTATTCCAAACCCTGTTTTTCTTCCTACCCACGTTTGAAGGGACCAGGAAGTCTCCCTGGAGGAGGAGGCTGCACTGATGCCTGCTGTCAGCCTCCCCTCAGGGCTCCTACTCGGGGATGAGCCTCTTTGCCCCCTGGAGGGGCCTCTTAGCCCCTGGACTCAGCCAAGCCTTCTTGGTTCACAGGAAGGAGCCTGCAGTGCTGTGAAATTTCCAGCCCAAGGGCCTGGGTTCAGGGGAGGGACCAGCAGCTTCTCAGTCCCCTGGGCTGCATGCAGAGAGTCAGTGTGCATGAGGGCCCGAAGGCAGGCTGCAGCCGCAGCTTCACTCCAATTTCCACCTTGACCAGCACTCTGCTGTGTGACCTTGGGCAAGCTGCAGCCCCTCCGAGTTGCGGCTTTTCCGTCCGCACAGCAGAGAAGGGGATCGCGCTCACTCCCCCTTGGTGAGGGGCACAGCGCATAACAGTAACGCCCTGCAGAGTGCGTGCTGAGAGCTCCTCTCTCAGCTACTTCCATTTGCTAATGAGAAGCAGCATATGTTGATGATTCCGGCACCAACGCTTGCTCCTTGGCTGTCCTAGTTTCCAGAGCAAACTGGCTTCCTATTAGGCATTTATACTTATTAATAGCAGCAAATTGCAGCCCTCCACAACATCTGCTACATTTCATTTGCAAAGAGCCTCCCCGACTATTGTATTAGTAGTATTCTGTGACCAATTCTCCAAGGCAGGGTAGGCCTGGGTCCCCCCATCTGAAAGTAAGTCAGAGGAGACATACCGAGGGGAAAGGATTTTCTTCATGGTCACCCAGGCACCCCAAATGCATTAGAGCTCGGGACCTCAGCTCCCCAAGCCTTGTGCTCTGGGGCGACTGTCCTTGCTATTCTGAGCATCGACGACCTTGACCCCAGAACTCCTGCCTAGAGGCAGGTGTGGACAACGGTGAGACCCAGACTGCTGCCCCCTGTGCACCAACCTGTTCCCAAGCGAGGCCCCTGCGGCATTAGCCCCATGGCCAGAAACAAGCAGGGGGATTGCGAAGTTCAAGGCAAACCATTCTGGAGGAGCTTTTATTCCTGCCAAGTAGATAAAATTATTTCCCAGCACTGGGGCAGCCAGGATGTCAATACAGAGGGTCCTGTGAGCAGCTGTGCTTCCAGTCAGCTATTCACATCTGGAGAGCTGTGTTCTCTTTCCAGAATCTTTTCCGGTGCTTTACTCAGAGACTGAGCCTTCTTGACATCTGCAGATATACTGCCATAGAATTAAGAAATCTTGCTCAGCCTGGGAGATACTGGGAAGAGTCATTTGTTGTGTTTGGTCCAGTTTTTAATAACCTCCCCACCAGGGAGCCAGGTGTGTATAACCTGTGATACTCAGGTTAGAAAGAAACTACCATACTGCAGCCTTACCCCTCCTTCATTTAGCCTCTTCCCTCTACCTACCTTCCCTGGCATGACTTTCTGCCTAGCACCCACATATCGGCCAGCTATTGCTACAATAAAGCCGTGTAACAAACTACCACCAAACTCAGGAGCATACAGTAAAAACACGAATTCGCATACTCACGGGCCTGAAAGTCATTGCGTGTCCGCTGATTGAGGCTACGCTCGCCGGGCAGTCCTGCCTCAAGCTACCCCCCTGGCTGGGCTTATCTCCTCTCCATGGGCCGGGCTCCGCTCTGCTCCATGTGGCTTCATCTGGGGCCCAGGCTGAAGAGGAAGCAGCCGCATGGGGCAGCTCTTTTGTGGCAATGACAGGAGCACGGGAGGGCAAGGCCAACCACATACGCACATCTCAAGCCTTAACCTTCTACTTGCTGCCATCCTATTGACTAAATTGAGACCTGAGACCAACCCCAAGGCCCAGTGCTGGGAAGTACACGCCGCCTCTCCACTCTCCATGAGGCCAGGTGGGCGTGGTCAGTAGGGATATAGGAGCCTACTTTAGGGGGGTGAAGAGTTGGGACTCGTGACACAATCCGCCATAGCCTGTGACCAGGCTCCTGGCCTCTGCCTGTCTTGCCAGTCTGCACAGCCAAAAATGCCTGCCACCTCTGCCCAGAAAATGAAGAGGCGAGCGATTGTGCTCCAGGCACGGGGAGTTACTCGGCCTGAGCACAGCTTTCTGAGCCACCGCTCCCCTACCACGGGCTCAAGTCTGGGCGGTGAGGGCCTTAAAGACAAGGGCCTCTGCAAAGCCGTTTGTCATGTCAGACCCACGGGGAGACAAGTGGCCCCAAGTCAGCAAAATGAAGCCTGGAAGGACGACCAGAGGCCGTCAAAGGAAAGAAAGGCCCCTGCAGAGCCTTTGAGAGGCTCCCCAAGACCGTGACGCTGAGATCCACGTGCATTGCTGAGTTCATTTTCTAGAAAAGGAGTGACTTCTCCAACTCTGCTTCCTTTGCCTGGGTACAGGAGATGGGGTGGACAGCAGTGAGGGACGCTGGGCACCAGGCATCTGCACAGCTTGACAGCTCCCCGGCAGCTTCTTAGAGTTTCTTAATGGGGAGCCTCGCCTCTTTTTTTTTTCTTTTTTGACAATTTTGAAGGAAATTGGGTACTTAAGGAGCTTTTTGGACATTTAAATTAACTCCCACCATCAGGCTCAGTGTAGCCATTGTAGCATTAGCATCCAATTATGAGAAGAGAGATGAAGGAATAACTCACATTTTGACCAGAATGTCATATGCTCAAACAAATTAGAGGTACACACAGAAACTGTACGTTCTGTCTATGGAACTTTCCTGAATGTAATCAGCAGAACAGCAGACTCCCTTTGCAATGCTAACAGCAACAGGCAAAGTGGGACCCTACTGCCAGAGGAAAGCATCTTTCAAAATATCAGGGAAACCAGGCAGGGGCTGGACGGTGGGGCCCAGGGCTCAGGGGAACTAGGGCAATTCCCCCAGCTTCCCTGAGCACACCTAGGCCCCAGGCCCTCCAGGCAAAGGGCTCCGCTGATCACACTGCAGAAGCATCTAAAGGCCAAAGCCATGGGTTGAAATCCTGCGTGGACCCTTTGCGGTACTCTCAGCTGCTCCTTGCCTTCCTATCCGAGGCCATTGCTTTTTAAAGTCATGGCCTCGGTCATGGGGCTGGGCAGGAGACGGAGTAGAGATGAGGATCCTGTTTACAGCAGTTCTAAACCAGGCGAAACTATGCTACGTTAAGCAAGTCTACCTTGGTGGCAAAAGGGTAAGGCAAACCAGTATGGTCCCCAGAAAGGTAAGGGAGGGCGATAGAGAGGTGGGGATGGGATGGGCAGGCAGGTGCTTCATAACCATACCTGGGAATGAGAAACGAGCAGTGAATGAGCAGGAACACCGGAACTTGCTAAACTCAGGGCCATCTGACTCACGGGAACTATTTGAATTCTAGGCCCCTCCTCCCCGTGTCTCTTGGAAGGAGTGGGAGGTGAGGAATGGCCCTGAGTCGAACAAGGCTGTGATGTTATTTTTCCCAATCAGGACATGGAGGTTCAGAGCTTGAAAATGACAGATCCAGTTGTATAGCAATACGCAATAACAGACATTCATGCAAAACCCTTTTGTCCATTTGAGATTCAACTGAAAACAGTAACGATGTCTGTTTTTCACTCAAGGATCTCAGAATAATTCATAAACATAGATTTCGTCATCTGCCAAGAGAAAACTTCTCCTCCTTGACCCTGGAAGCTGAGCAGAGGATAAGTGTTCTCACATCCGCCCAATAGGCTTTTCTTAAATGTTTGATTGTGGTAATATACACACAGCATAACGCTTGCCATATTATCCAGTTTTAAGTGTTCGGCAGTGTGACATATATTCACACTGTGCTGCAACCGTCACCACCATCCATCTCCAGAACTCTTCATCTTCCCCAACCAAACACTAACTCCCTATTCCCTTCCCCTAGCCCCTGGCAAGCACCATTCTCCTCTGTCTTTATGAATTCAACTGCTCTAGATACCTCCTCATATAAGAAGAATCGCACAATATTTGTATTTCTGTGACTGGCTTATTTCACTTAGCACAATGTCCTCAGGGTTCATCTGTGTTGGGTTGTACTATGTGTTAGAATTTCCTTCCTCTTTAAGGATGAGTAGTATTCCATTGTATGTATATACCACATTGTGTATATACATTCGCCTGTCGATGGACATTGGGGTTGCGTCCACCTTTTGGCTGTTGTGAAGAATGCTGCTCTGAACATCGCTGTACAAGGATCTGTTCAAGTCCCTTCTTCCGATTCTTTTGGGTGTGCACCCAGAAGTGAAATTGCTGGATCCTATGTGATTCTGTTTCATTTCTTGAGGATGTGCCATGCTGCCCAATAGTTTTTTGCACAAAGCTGGTAGAATGTGTCAAGAAGACTACATGCAGACGCCTTGGGTAGTCCTAACCCCTCTACCCAAGGCGCCCCCTTCTCCCCCAGTACAGTGTGGGCACACACAGAGGTTCTGAGAGGTGCTGAGGCTCCTGTCTCAGAAGCAGTGAAGGAGCTATTGCAGCCACATTAGTCGACACCTTTCTTGGATTCCCCTGGTCAGGGGACAGACCTCAGTCATTTGTGGTCTCTGAGGCCATCCATCACTAAGATACCTCAGGTCACATGGCCACCTGATTTGTTCTCTAGGCAGAAGCCCCCCTCCATGACATTCTTTTTTCACCTCTTCCTGTGGTCTGAATTCCCTCACTCAGTTAATTAGCATGCCTGGCACGGTAGCTTAAGACTTGAATCAGCGTGGGGTGGTTTTAATTAATCGTGTGTCTCTGCATCTGGAGTGGTTTGTGTTCCAGGGTCAGGAGAGGAGCAGGAGATGGGGGATGGAAGAGACGGCTTTGTTCGGTGTTCGGAGTGGGTAGAGAATCTAGGTATCTGGGGAGGGAGAAACACAGTGCCAAGGTGGCTCAGGAACCACCTGGCCACTGCGAAGCTTGCTGGCAATGTGTGGAAGGTAACTAGAGCTATTTGGGAGTAGAATTGCACCAAGAGAAGTGGTCGGCTAAATCTAGTTTTCAAAAGGGATTTGAAGTGTCAGGAAATTTTCCGATGCTTCCAGAGTTACCCGTGGGGTGGGGCGTGAGATGATGCAACAGTGCAGATTGGGATCGGCCTGGGAGAACCTGGCCATGCCAGAGAGTACTGCCTGGTGGGCGACTGTGATTTCCCCTGGCCCGGCCTTCTTCAGGAATAGCCCTGGAAAGGTGAGGGGGTGGCACCTGGCTCTCAAATTACGGCAGCCTTTCTACTTGGTCTATCAGAACCCTGTTGGCTCCCCCACTTTTAGCATCCATGCTTTTAAAAGAGCAGAGAAAACTTGGATAAAGTTGAGCAGAGTAATTAAAAAAATGACTGAACACATAGATAAAAAGACCCTAAAAGTAAAGGTTAGAGAAAGTTGAGTCTCATAAAAACTGCTCCGGACTTATGTCCTTGTCCCACAGGGATGCACTTGTGTGGAAAGCAAAGAAAGATGCGTAACTGTTACCGCTGCTGATAAGAGCACTAAGTAAGTCCGGGAAGCCGGGATAACCCCAGGGTTTTATCCCAAAGACGAAGCAATGAACGATTTAGGGGCAGATGCCACAATTCAAGGAAGAAATGATGTGTTCAAGATATAAAAGAAGAAAACTTTTCCCGGGCCTGGTGAGTCCCCAATCGAATTCGCGAGGCCTAGGGAGACTGTCAGAGCAGTCTTCCGTGATGTGGGAGACAGATAAAGTGACAGTGTAATCAACAATGGGTATTAATGACAAAGATAACAGTAAAAATCACTTGTAACATGCTTGATTATGTAGGAAGCTTCATGCCCTTTGGGTCATCTGTGCTTTGAAAAGCTCTGTGAATTGCCTTGGTTGGGGGCATTTTTATCTCCATGTTTACAGATGAGAAAAATGGAGATTCAGAGGCAGTGGGATCTCATTGCCAGACAATGGTGAGGCAGAATTTGAATCTAGCTCTGCAGGCCTTTACACTCTTTCCAGTTCAACAGAAATGACTCTTGTTTGACATCAAGAGAGGAAGGCTTTCAGGTATTGACAGTATTAAACACCAATTGCAAGATGTTTTTAGAAATCTGAATGCAAAGTCTTCAAGAACGTCAGATAGGCCAGACAGCTGGCCCTTTATGTTGCACACCCCGAAAACCCGTGGCACATCAATCCCAGACAAATTACAGAACACGTTTGTGAGAGAAACCGGCAAGGATATTAATTAAGTTTAGACCAAGAAAATGCTTTTGATTGAACGAGTCATGATTTTCTCTTTAAGACCATGCAAAATATGTACTGCTAGACAAGCAGCTGGAACATATGAAAACATTATTATGTACTTAAGTTACCAACTTTCACCATCTATAGTCCCTTTTATTACTTTTTTTCCCCCTCCAGGCATCATGTTTTGAAAGATTTTTGCTTACTAAACAAACTCCATTTATTAAGTAATAATATATTTCCCATTCTTAATATGGGACATACCTCACTGGGCATGCATAAAAACAGAAAACAGCAACAATTCAATTTCCATGAGGCTTTTGGAAATATTGAAAATAGCTTGCGGACCTCATTACCTCTCGTGAATTTCAACGAGTCCAGGCACTTTGGGCTGGGAACCATTATTTATGTGCTTATAGGGCCCGCACATCTATGACCATTTAGGGGGTATGGAAAGAAATTAAGGCAGCAATAGGAAGAGGGCGAGTCCCTGGCTGTGTGTACCATCAGTGGGATAATTTGTAAGAAACTGATTGTCAGGATTAATTACGAAAATGGGAAGGTTGCAGGTAGGTAGAGCCGAGGCATGGCTCCTGCTGATCACATAAGTGGTAATAAAAGAAAAGATAAAATTCCGAATGTACAAAAAGACACCTGAGAATATGGGGAAAGGGCCCCCAAGGTGAAGGGCAAAGCCCTAAGAATGGGAACAGGAAGCTAAAAGGTAAATTGGAGGGAGTGAAAATTAAGAATACTCAGTATGTACTGGAGAAAACAGCAACAAGAAGATATATAAAGGGAATTGGAAAATTAAGGTAGAAAGGAAAAGGAGATCATGGGGGATTAGAATTAATTACTAACTACTTCCTAAAGAGAGTTCCGAGACTGAGTGAGCAGGCGCTGGTGCCAGTGTGCCTGTCCGTGAGTGACCTGTAGCCCCTGCCAAGTGGTCCATGAACTTATGGAAGGAGATGCCCTGTGAAGCACCAGGGAAAATGCAGCCTGTGCACTTGCTTAGAAAGTGCAGCAGCCCCGTCAGGGCGGCGTGGTTTCTCTCCTCAGGCCTGTCGTTGGGCGGCGAGAGACTAAAAGGTCGACCACATCAGGTCCTCTTAGGTCCAGCCGAAAGGTCAGGTAAGAAATCCTCCACTGCGGTAAAAATGTATCCCAAATGGAAAAAGACCATTTAGAAAGATAAATAAATAAAAAGGTGTCGTAAAGAAGAAAGTGGACAAAATGGAGACCAAAGGCCAAGGCTATATAGAAAAAAATTAAAATTCCACTTGATCCTGCGGGTATTAAGTACCTTCTATGTTTCGGGCCCTGAGAAGTCATGGCAAAGCCATCGGGCAGAGCTACCTCAGAGGACGAAGAAATGAAGCAGATCTTCAGGAGCACGCTGGAAAGGGACGCATTGGGCTCAACAGCAGTGTCACATGGAACGTTTTGTAATGACATTAACAAGCGGCTGGTGAAAGCGAATGTAAAGTTTTGGGGGCTGGACAGGAAACCTGCAATCATGAAAAGGGTGCGGGTAGCAGAAATAACGGCTGCTCTTCGAAAGCACCAGAGAGAAAAACTTTCAGGGCCCGTTGGCGAACGTTATGAGAAAGACAGGATAGGCAGGCAATAGCTTATTGCTTATTACACCTTGTTAAAGGCACGGAGAAAAGAAAATGAAGGTCTTGGGCCTGGGTTAAAGGCCCTCTGGAACCACAAAAATTGGGAAGGAGAAAGACCAAGAAGGCGGCAAAAGACTTTAGGGCCAAAGAGAAACAAGAATGGAGAAAGAGTAAACATCTGAGTTCATCACATTGATGAGGAAGAGATATGTGTTGAATTGGATGTTTGTAGAGATATTTGGGGGGGTTGGCGGTAAGGAAATGTAAATGTAGGCTATTTAAGTATCTTTTACAACATTTTAATACGACCTCTGTGGCATCTATTCCCAGAGATTTCTGCGAAAACAACAGGTGGTTGTCTCCCTTGGGTGCTTACGTCTCCACCTGCTCAAATACGATCACTCAAGGTCCCTTTTGGTTCCGAGGCTCTCGATCCCTTCCTGCTCCTACCCTGTTGTAGGGGACACAGCTGCTAGAGTGCAATCTTTTCCTGGTGAACCGAGCGTTCTCAGAATCTTGACCCCTCTCTCGCTTGTCGTCCTGTCCCAGCTCACCAGAGTCCCGGTGGAGTCCTGCGGTCAGTATCGGAACTGCAGCGAGTGCCTTGGCTCAGGGGACCCCCACTGCGGCTGGTGTGTGCTCCACAACACGTGAGTACTGCCCAGAACTTCCTCCTGCCTCTCCCTTCCCCTTCATGCTCTTCCTCCTCATCTTCTTCTCTATCCTCACTCCTTTTTGATCTCTCTTCTCTCCTTATCTTTGCTTACTCTTCCTTCCTTGTATCATTTGCAAATTTTGTCTTTGTTCTTTTGTTCTGATTTCACTTTAAATTGTGAAATCCCCGTAAGAGCAATAGAAATGGCAGTGTGGGAATGATGAGTGAGGATGTGAAATCGCACTAGATAATTACACGTGGGAGGGCTGAAGGGAGACTCTGGATGTTTCTGACTGTGACTTGACGGTAGACTGATGCTCCAGGGCTAAACAGCAGGGGAAAAGGCATTGGACTTTTCACTCAAGGCTCACATGGGCCACTCAATCACGTGTGAGATCCGTACTGCCCATTTAGTGATTCAGCATCCACTTAACCGACTCTCGGACATCTCCGCAGCATCTTCTTGTACTTTAGACCCTCTGGTGTGGTTCACTTGGGGAGCCCCCAAGAATCTGCCTGCTGTTGTCATAACACTCATCTGGCTGTCAGAGCACCCTGGGCCTGGGGTCACGGGACTGGACAAGCCCTGTCCCAAATGCTGGGCACTCAGCTTATGTGCATTTTTGTGCTGGTTCTGTGTCATCCTCGAAAAGTGGGAGGAAGGCAATACTATGCTGTGGAGGAAAATAATAACGTGGTGCATGAACTGAGTATGGAATACAGGGTACGGACAACCAATCCAGACATGTACAGAGAGTTGAAGGCCTTTCTTATAGGACCCAAGGACTCTTGGCATCACTGACCGGAGAAACTAGCAAGAGTTGGACCCCACTCTGACGGATCGGACCCCAGTCAAGCTATTGCTCCTGGAACCCCAGGCTTCTAGTCAGCACTTGAAACTTGGTGCCTACCCTGTGAGTTGGACATAAGAGGTATAAATTAAGGAAAAAGAAGTAGGCATCCTACTTCATTGGCCACACTTCCTAGTCATTTTTAGCTATAGGAATATCAGGGCAAGATCTTTCCCCACCCCACCTAGGGGTGCTTCTGAAAGTTAGAAACAGCCTCTTAAATTCTAATACATCCTCTCCAAGGCCACAGGCACATGCCCACCTCTGTGTGACAGTCTCAGGCATAATGAGTCCTTGAGTTCTTTAAGAGAAGATCTGAGATCCCTAAGGTATTAGGCGGTGGGAAAAAAAGACCCACTGACGTGCACTGAAGCACACGTTGCTCAGAGACCATCAGAAACTGGGTGTAGGAGCATACACGAGGCTGTATGTCGTAACAGAGGGCGGTGGAGCCAAAGAGTGGCCGGCGTGACAGAGGGTAGAAGAGATCGCATTCAGAGTTCAGAACAGCTCTCATCAGTCCAGGAGAGTTCCTGGATGATGCTTAGCAAGGCAGAGAGAAAGTCATTTTCCCTGTCCCGTACAGTGAGGCATCTCAGAAAGGGTCCATACTCCAGACCCACTGCTTCCTCGGGGACTGCAGGCCAGCCGGGTTTCTGCTTGGCCAAAGATGGCTCAGCTGCTCCTGGCAGGAGCTGTCACACCTGGCATCATTCAAAGGCAGTCAGAAGAGCTGGCCCCTCTCTGACATTCTATGCCTGGGGGACCCAAAGGCAGGTCTCCGTGCCAGCTTTGACTCTGCCCGTTCATGCTGGCCAGCCCCACATAGCACTGGTCCCCTGTGAGGAGCAGGGGACCCCAGGTCCTGAGAAGGCACAGAGAGGCTGCCCACGCCCCATCCTCCCCTCCCCAGAGCTGAGCTTAAGCAGGAATGAGAGGAGGAGGTACCAGAAACTACTTCCTGCACAGCCTCAGCTTCCCCTTGAGTAACATAACGCCAGCCTCCTGTCAAGTGGCAGAAACTGGGTGGACTGGGGCCAAGGTGAAGTCTGGGTAGCTCATGAAGGAGGCCATCGGGCTGCACTGCAAAGCCAGCATGCCTGCTCTCGGGGCAGCCTCGCGAAAACAGCCGTGGACATGAACTTCAAGCATCTGCTGCTAAGCCCAAAGCCCACATCCCCCCAGCCAGGCAGCAACCTGCGGCAGCATCCCAGCTCCTCATCTGTGATGTCTGACCTGTCACCTCTCTGAGTCTTCGGAGAATCAGATGAGATCCTGGGGTGAAGGGCACTGAGAACTGAGGCGTGAGTAAAACGTAGGGGGCGGGATGCAGCAGGGATCTTGACAGAGTTGGGGGAGACCTGAGAGCTCATGGGGGCCCTGCCTCTTATGACTTTGGTTGACCCCCATTGATTGTGCCGATGGCTCTACGTGAATTGTAGCCTTATCCTCCCTAGGGGTATGCCAGCCTCAAACTGCCGTTCTCTGAGTGGTAGATGCTCCTGCTGCATTCCTCTCCCCTCCGTTAACCTGGCGTCACGTCTTGTCCATATGTGTCCTGTCCGCACAGCCCTTGTGAAGCACAGGCACTCAGAAAACAGGGGCCGTGCAAGTGCTTTCTCTGCGCCTGTCCCTCAGCGCTGCTGCGGGCGGTGGTTCCCCTTGCCCAGGATGCCACGGGGAACAGGCTTGTGAAAGCCACAAGGGACTCTGGAAGGACGCCTATCATGGGAATCAGTGTGAGGTAGTTCCCATTTTTTACAAATATGCTATGAGACTCAGGACAAGAATAGTCGATCCTCATTATCTGCGGTACTTTATAAAGTCACCTCGAATACCAAATTCATGAATAGTGAACCACTGCTCCTAGGAGAAATACCGAGCTAGGTTCCTATGAGCCTCTGGTCAGAACATTTTTGTCAACCTATCAATACATAACCATGTTTTATGTGTGCTTCTGTTTAAAGACATCCTATTTAATATATATTGTTTCATGGATCTTGAGCTCAGCCAATAGCACTATAATCTGCGCCTGAAGGAAGCACATCTAACATAAGTATTTTCTCCTTAAGACACATCACAGCCTTCTTCCACTTAGGGACGCTGTGCAGGACTTCAACAGGATTCCCAGAGGCCATTTTAAACAGCAGAATCACCAAGAAAAAAGCACAAAATGTGAAAAATGTGGCACCAAATAGACCACAACGAGGACACATTTATACCGAGAGCTGAAACAAGAAGACCCAGTGGTACGGCCTTATTGGATCTCTGCTGGGGATGTCTGCCTGTGGCCACTCAAATTTTTCTCTGCCCTGCTCATGCCTAGGAGTGACCTTGAAGAAGCTGCAGCATCGATTTGGGGATTATAAAAAACTTTAGCAAGTAGGCAAATTCACAAGTATGGAATCCACAGATAATGAGGATCAACGGTAGCTATGTGTGTCAGACACTTGACATTTTTGTTTATAAAGAGGAAGCACCATATGATCTCACGGTGGTGAAGCGAGGATAAAATTAAGCCACAAAGGGCTTTATAAGGGTTCAAGGCGCTCCTGTGGGGCAAGGTGCTCTCTGGGAAACTCGGACCTCCTGGTTGCGTGAAGACCCCGGTGCAGGGGCCTGAGCTGATGTATCTGGCAAAGCCCATTTCAGCTCATGAGCACTCCTAGGCCAAGGCCAACTGCCCACCAGGACACTCGGCAAACCTGTCCTGCCTCCCTACCAGAGTTAACGACCAAGGAGAAGCCCTGGGCCCCCCTGGCTGGATGAGGAAGAGCAGGTCCCTGGATCTTCTATGATGCTTGTAATCAGGATATAACGTTTAAATTTATAGAGTGTGATGCACAGCTCCGAAGTGTATAATTTGAGAAGTTTTGACAGACGCAAACACTCAGGTAACCAAACCCCATCAAGATATACTTTCCTTCACCCAGAACTCCGTCCTCCTTCTTCCCAGTGGAACTTCCCTAGTTCTTACGTTCAGGTCGAAACCAGACGTCGCCTCTCTTTTATTTTAAAGAGATGCCAACTGGACAGTCCTGGATGGGAGAGGTGCCTGAGTTCATGCAGGAGGGAAGGGAGAAGGCTGTGGCAGGCGGCGTGGGTGCGGAATGTCCGGGAGGACCAGAGAGCGCCGACGGACACTTCCCTGGGCGCCTTAGTTTGCTGGGAAGGGAGCATGGCGTCAAGTGCAGAGGCTTCATGTACGTGCCGTGGGAGTGCCGCCCCCACATCACAGCCCTGTGAATAGATCTCTCACACTGCCCCTGCCTGTTTTGTGCCAGGCCCGGTGCTGGGCTCAGGGGTTCCAAGGGGACAATGTTAGACCATCACCTCTGCCCTGGGTCTGGGGAACCAGGCCTCTGATCCAAGGATGGTGCAGGGGGTTGCAGCCTGCACTAGAGGCAGAGCATTTGATAGGCCCACGCCAGGGATAAGGCCCTGTGTTGAGCACTGCGGGGTCCAGGGAGCACGACCCTCGGGAAAACCAGGGCAAAGAGCATCCGGAAGAGGGTTGCTGCAGCTCCTTCACGTGTCACGGTATCTGTCAGTTTTGCCTACTTTTCCCATGGTTGTAGGGAGGAGGAGGGTGGGAAGGCTGTGGGAAGGGGAAGACTGAAAGGGTGTGTGTGAGAGGGAGACAGAGAGACAGAGACGGAGGAACAGGAGGACAGCGCTAGTCCAAGGACGGGGCCCCCCTCACGGGTGGCTCGGGTGGCTGAAAGGGCTGTTTGTACTAGCAAGGGCACAGGTGGGTTACAGACTAAACAGGCTTAAGAAATGCTCATGTAACTGAAACCTCCCTCCTGTTGCTCGGTCCCAATTGTGGCAAAGAACTGGCCTGCCAGCCCCAGTGGTGAGGAGGGTCACCCTGCAGCCTTCTCTCACAGTCCCTCGGGCTTGCTGGTGTCTAATGGCAATGACACAATAGCTTCGACAGACTGGGCGTGTATTTGCCCATAAGCTGTGCCCGTACCGCAGACCTGTCCATACATCTTGAACCTTTATTCCCGGGGCACTCACCTTGGGCCTGAGCCTACCTGTTCTGATTTGGAGGAAGGTAAAGGAAAGCCCTACTGCCCAGCCTGCCTTCACCTGTCCTAGGCCTGGAACCTTCCCTCCAACCACCAGGCTTGGCAGGTCCTCAGGCCCCCCGCTATCTTTCCCTCCCAGGCCCAGGCCAAGAAGCCCGTCTCAGTCTTAGCAGGTAACGGGATCCCCCGGCAGACGCAGCCGCATCGATTGGCCCAGACATCACCTTTCGGAAGAAGGGTCTTCAGCGTCACTGCTGGGAGGCTCGTGTAACCCAAGACATCAACAGGGGAAGGATAAGATCAGCTTTTATAAAGTCTCTCCCTTGCCCCCCGGTGACCCCTCCTTTTGGCAGTTTTCTTCTGTTGGAAGGATGCCCTCCTTGGACAGGTTGGCACAGGTCACTGTTCAGGATTCTTCCCTTTTATTCTTTATATAGTTTCTGCCAAGATGGAGAGAAGGAAATGAAGGGAAGAGAAGGGGTGGGGAGGGGAGGGGAGGGCAAGTGCTGCTACCCAGAGCAGAGGGGTGGGTTAAAATTAAGAACCTGTCTGTGTACAAGTCAGCCTGGGTCCAGTTTCCTCATCAATAAAAAGGCAATGAAAGAGCCATGTTACAGCCACGGTATGAAAACTTAGGAGGAGGATATGCATGAAGGCTCGTCACGGTGCCTGGAGGCAGCCCCGGTTTCGGTGACTGTGAATCAGAGGCTGCAGGTCAGAACCCAGAGCCTCCTCCATGGCCCCCTTCTCCTTACTGTCCTCCCCAGATCCCAGGGCTGTGGCTGCATGGCTGGGACAAACCCACGGCTATGAAGTCTTCTGCCTTGGACACCTCCCACCAGCCATGCCATTTAGGCCATCTTCAGTGGCCATGGGTGTGGCTGCCCATCAGCCACCTGGGGAAGTGCAAAGAGAACAGTTTGTCCCCACACTGGGGCTGAGCGTTCCCTGAATGAAGGACAAACTGATTCTAAAATGAGAGTCCTTTCTGGCTACTTCTTAGCATATCCCTGAGCCTGGTACCTGAGGCCTGCTTAACACTACCCTGCTAAGTCAGCGATCTCTCCTGAGGCTGTCTGCAGGATGTCCACACCATCACGAGGGGCTGTGACGATCAGGTCTGCCCAGCAGACTCTTTGAAGTCCATGCTGTGCCCTCCCCTGACTCTGCCAAAAAGTCCTCAGCCTCTGATCCAGAGGAAAGAGTGCCAGGTAGATACTAATACATCTGAATTTTTCTCTCTGAGGCGCAGGAGATACACAGTATGGGTTAAGGAAACTTTCTTTTCTCCTCTGAACCACGGCCCGCCCTCCCTGCTTTCCATGTACATATAACACAAGCTTTCATGGCCCCTGGATGGTAAGTCAACCATCCATCTTCTCATAGGAATTAGGAAAGCCCTGCCACCCATGGAAGTCTGAATGTCCCTCCCAGTCTAATGACTTGGCTCCCGGCGACAGCCTGAGGGGCTGGACTACCACGAGGCTTGAAGCACAGATGTGCACACACATGCCCCGCCCAGCCATGCTGCCCTGGGCCGTACCGGCTGGATGGCTCACCTTGCACAGAGCAGAGTGCCCCTCTGCACCGAGCCTGAAGACCTGGTGACCTTCTCAGACATGAAAGCTGCAGGCTGTTGGGTAAAGTGCATGTGAAAGTTCATTGGGATCAGAGTAATTGTTGGGCGTGTCTCAAATAATAGACAGCGTCCTCCTTATTACCAACTGGACAATGAAGAGAATGGATCAGCCTTTGCTTTCCCCTCCTCCTCCTTCTCTGCCTCCTCTTGTCCTCTGTTCCCCTCTGTCCCTCCACTCCTGCTCTTCTCGCCAAACCTCCCCTCAACCTTAGTAGAAATAAGTGGGTCCGAACAACACTACCTACTGACAAGGAGAAGAGACCGACAGCCCCACTCCATCTTCCCTTTGGCAACTGGAACTCCTCTTCTCAGAAAGAAGGAACCTCTCCTGGTTCCTGTTACCACCACCTAAAGGTGTGATCATTCATCTGGGGAGGAGCTGAAGGGAAGCCAAGGCACGTCTGCTTTCAACCTGGGACCAGCATGGTGGAGGGACAGGACCGCCTACTTGCTACATAAGCCCAGAAAGGTTCTTCTTGGGCCTCCACTGAGCTCCTGCACCTTCTGGCTCCTGTTACGCCCTGTGCCCTCCTGCTGCTGCTTTGGTGGCCTTGCCCACTGAGCGAGGCCCAGGCGGCACGGTGGCTCCAACGTCTGCTGCTCTGGGTCTTGGGACCTTTAGAGACGGTAGAAGGGTGGTGAGGTCAGCGGCCAGAAGCTGATGCTACAGGGAAAATCATAGTCCAAATTGTGGTCTTTGTGTTTCAGAGTTTATCCAGAAACAAACTAAATACTTAGGCTGAGACCCTGGTGTCAGTCACAGGATCCTAGAATCATGACATTGAAAGGACTCCCCAGCCCACACTCATTGTAGAAGGCACGAACCCCTTACACACCCACCTGCCTAGAAAGTTTCCCTGTACCATCTGACCTTCCTTCCTCTGAGCACACAGATGCACCTTCCCGCTTCTGTGGGAGCTCCTGAAGAGGCCAAGGACAATGGCATTAGGAAACCTGGTCTCTTCTTGTCAGGTTCCCAGATGTGGAGATAATGACCATAGAACCCCCAGGATCTCCCACTTGAATAAACATCCCAGGTCCTCTTAGATTTCTAGAAAGCTCATTTGGGAAGCTCCACCCCCACCCCGTGGGCTTCAGACTCCTAATGTTCTAACCACGGATTCCTGGGTGGTTCACTTTTAGCACAGGCCCCGGTCGGCGTGAAGTGTCAGCGTTTCGGGCTCACCTGTGGTGGGAGGCAAGCAGCAGGTCCTGGTAATTCAGACTGGCGGACCCATGTCAGAGGGCTGGGGGCGGGGACCAACGATGACCCCCAGGTTTGGAGGGTGGCCTGGGCCGGACTCAAACGTAGCCCCTTTTGCAAATGGAAACTAACCTGCCTGGCCAGCCACTCCGGGAGTTAATATTTCTATCCTGGTATTTAGGAATTACTTTCTAGGGGCCTTAATAACTACCTCTTTCCCTCACCCTCACTCCTTTCTTTTCTCCCTTCCTCTCCCTTCTAATTTTCCACTTGGCTGCGAATTCTCCAGCAGGGAAAGTTCAGGCTTAGGGGAGGGTGGAAGTAGCTGCTTCATTAGAGAGGATAATCTCATTGAAACCACTGGCTTGAATAATAACCCCTCCAAGGCACCAAAGTCATTGTCCCCAAAGGCTTGTGGCACCTCTGAACTGAGGCTGGAGGGATGAATTGCAGAGAAAGTGGATTGAGGAAGGGAGGTAAGAGAAGATTAGCAGGGCCAGACTCCAATTCTGGGGGCCTGGGGTGTCTTCTTGAGACCTGCTTCCTGCTGGCCATCCATGGGTCTGTGTTTGGGCGGGGGGTGAGGGGTTAGCAATGGTGATGGCAGAGATGAATGTCTGAAAACTCAAAGTCACATATAGCATGCCCTTTTTGCATCCTGTGACATTTTTGAGTTGTGCCTGGGCAGTGGGTGAATCGGGATCTTCCTGGGCCTTCGGAGTACCCCTCCAGCAGAATTGAAGGGGATGCTTCAGGAACCCTGTGGAAGGTAACGTCCCAGCTGGCCCTGAGAGTCATGAATTAACCCTCTACACACGTCCTGGCTCTTGCCTGGGCCAATGAGAAAGCACAGTCCTAGAAGAGCAGAAGCCGTTACCCTGACAGACCCCATGGGAATTCAGAAGAAATTCATTCTTCCCCCTCCATTTTCCTACCACATCTAAGGTCAATTGTCTGTGCTCTTGGACATTTGCAGCCTCTACCCTCATGGGCACTGAGGGGTAGTAGAAATGTCAAAGCATCCCCGCAACTGACCTTAAACTTGACTTTCCACTAAAAGCTGAGTTCTCAATACCCTGTGACAGCTCGTAAGACGGCAGAGCTACAACCCAGACCAATCTCCTTCCTTTTGTCCCTCCTGACCTCTAGGACCCCTTCTCCCTTATGAACAGGGAAACTGCTGTAGCCATCCCCTGTCTTTTTATCTTTGATTCATCCCATGCACCAGTCCTGCAGTTTGGTGTGGGAGAAGATGGGGGTTTCTGCAGGGTTGGATGTGGAAGGATGAGAAGAGGTGGAATAATTACACTAACTATCATTTATTGAGGGCTTATTATGTATGAGCTATGCCCTGTTCTAAATACTTTACTTGCATAGTCCTTTAATCCTCATAAGAACCCTATTACGTAGATACTATGTTGTCCCCATTTTACAGATGAGAAAACTGAGGCACCAAGAGGTTAGGTTATTTGCTCAAGAGCACACAGATGGTGAGATCTAAACCTGGGAGAGATGATGAGTAGTTAGCTTGGGGCTCTCAGGAGCATGGCAGGTGCAACCGCATGAACGTGGAGAACAGCAACCCATGAAGGTAGAGCTCGTCTTAAGATCCCTCAACCAGCCTCCTTTGTACCCCCGGAAGAGAGATCGGGATCGCTATTTCGTAAGTCCAGGTGTTGTCTGGCCTAAAAGCAGCTTCATTTTTCTCTCTTCATAATTTAGCTATAGACATTTTTTCAGACATACTGATTGCTTTTGGAAAGAGGAACTTCAAAGTTGGGAAATCAGTGAATAATTTAGGCCCGTGCCAGCTCTATGAGTCTGCCGTTAATGGGAGTAATAACACTATTAATAGCGATGTCAGTGCAGACACCCTGGAAAAGTCCATAACATTAGCTTAATGGCTGGAGGTAATGAAGTCCTCCCAGAGAAGCTCGCCCGGTAAATTAACTTCCAGGACTTTTAGGCGGGCACCCTTGTTGCCATGGGTCTGCTAGAGCAACCAAGGATGTGGAGACAACCACGCTCATGGCTGACCTTTCCCCCTGGGGGATGGGAGTCCTAGAAGGTCCTGCAGGATCCGCAAGTCAGTGTCACATTCAAGCGCTGCTTCTGAGTGGCAGGCAAAATAGCGATTAGCCTAGAAAAGAAGATTGCAGGGAAATTTTTTAATTACCCAAAGCACAAGAAGGGAACACCAAGATGGCAGGGAAAGTGGGTTTAGTGTGTGACAAGGGATCTGTCCCTCAATTCTTAGTCTAGGATCTTCGGGGAGGTTGAGCACGGTGGTTAAGACTGCAGGCTTGAGTTCATCTGTGTTCATACACAGGATCTCTGACTGCCTGGCAACCTTGGACAAGGGACTCCCATCTTCTCTGCCATTTCCTGATCTCTAAGGAGGGGTTTAAAATGGTACCCGCGTCACAGCATTGTTAAGGGACTTAAGTGACATAGATGGTTGCCCCTTATCACGGTGCCTAATAAGCACTCAGGGACTTCTAGCTATGACTGCATTATTCAGAATTATTTTTTACTTCCGCAATACACATCCAGTCTAGCCTCAGGCCATCCCGTTGTCCCTATATCTCCCCTTTCCTTCTCTAGTCCACCCCATTCAGTGATTTCTCCTTTCAAAGGAGAATTCGCTAAATGCACCTCTCAGATTCCTCACTGTTAGGCTTTTCTGCCCACGGAGGCCCACGGCGTCCTCCCCGCCATGGCCGGAGCGGAGGCTCGCGCAGCTTTCCCGTGGGCCTGACGGTCGCCCCAAGAGCAGCGCAGGCGCCTCTCTTCCCTCATCCTTTACTCCGCGCCCCGCCCGTCTGCCTGTAGAGGCAGATGTTCTCCCCTCAGTATCACCTTCCCCACGCAGGCTCCACATCCCCGGATATTTCATTTCTCACTCAACTGCTTGCCTCGTGCTCCCTCCCACCCCGCAACAGCGCCCAACGTCTGCCTTCCTCTGCAAAGTCTACTCGCTTTACCCAAGGAGACCAGCCACACAGGAGTGATGACCCCACAGCCCCACCTTATCTCGCCTTATCTCTGCTTTCCCTTGTCCCATAGCGCAATCAGTAGTCCAGAGGTTCCAAACCCTGGCCACTCGGCCAAGCCCCACGCTCACAAGGCTTGTCTGATTTGGATTAAATGCTGTGCCCTCAAACTTGGATACCTCCCTGCAGGGAACTCCCATGGCAGGGTGGGGGTGGCCTTGCCCCGGTGGAGAGCTTGCAGCACTTTCCCCACGTGGGATGCGTGCCCTGGGGTGAGGGCCATGGTTTTTATGTGCATCATTCACGAGCTCCCATGAATTGAGGCTGTAAGATCCCAGGTCACCCTGGATGTGGTCCACCTGTGACACGGTGCACTTTGAACAGCACAGGACACTAAGCAATCATAGCATGCCTTCTGCGGCAGTTACCCTGTGCCACGGGCTGGGGTTTCAATTCAAGGTGGCCTGGCTCCAGAGCATTCTTTGAACAAGTGCACTCTGCTCTTTTGATCCTTCCTTCTCTCCCTCCCACCCACCTGCACTCATCTTCTGTCGGCTGGACATGAGGATTACAGGGGATTCCAAAATAAGTCCTGCATGGTTTCTTCTTTTGAGCAGCTCACACTTCGCTGTCAAGGGCTGCACTCAGCCTCATAATTGTCATATAATCTAAGAAGTTCTAGACTGTAGGAAACTCCAGGTGCTTTTAACTTTGCCTGGATCAGGGAGAGGCAGGAGACTGCAGGTGCATAATAGGTGAGCCATGTCTGAAAAGGTGGATAAATGTTGGACAAGGGAAAACTGGGGAGAGCGCTGCCCAGACAGACAAACTGACGTGCACAAAGACAAGGAAGTCCGAAAGGGCATTTTGTATGTGTGGAAAGAACAAGCCTCGGTCCACATAAGGACTGACAAGGGCCAAGGATGAGTGGGGAGGTAGAACAGACAGGACTTTGGGACTGTATGTGAATGAGGAGAAGGTGAGGGGACTTTAGGGTGACTCTCAAGTTTCTGCATTTGGCAGCTGGTCATGGGAATTGCCATCTTTTTCAAATTCTGGCATGATGGGGGAGAACCAGGCTGGAGGAAGGAAGCAAACAGGTCAGCTCTGGGCACACTGAGCTTGGACACGTCTTGGGAGCCACTGGCGATGACTAACTTCTGTGTGAGCCCGACTCTGGACCAGTCACCTTCTTCTCAGCCTCTCACTGGTCTCTCCTACCAGGTGCACCCGGAAGGAGCGCTGTGAGCGGTCCAGAGAGCCCCACAGGTTTGCGTCTGAGATGAAGCAGTGTGTCCGGCTGACCGTGCATCCCAGCAACATCTCTGTTTCTCAGTACAACGTCCTGGTAAGGGCAGTAAGACCAGGGTCCAGGGATGTGGGAAGAACCCTCTCCCCATCAAAAAGGGCTGCAGCCCATCGTCCCCTAGTAAGGGCTGGGCCCAATCTGGCCAGCAAAGCAGTTTGAGAGCAGGACTGTTAGAGAAGGTGTCCCTGGGAATGGAAGAGGAGGCCATGCACAGGATTATGGGGGAAGAGGCTCTATGCATAATGGGTAGAGAGACAGGGAAAGCTGTGACACCAAAAATAACCTAAAGGGTGACCCAGAGAGGGAGGGTTTGGGGAACAGTCACTTTGTTTATAAGATGGGAAAGATGTCTGTGCAGAGGGAGACAGCGCTAAGATGGCTTCCACGTTCTTGCAGTGGGCACTTAGCGGGTGGTATCACCATTTTTCCAAAATCGAAACAATGGAAGAGGAGCCTGGTTAACAGTACCTCAGTCCTGCCCACTTTTCTTACTACACACAAATCCCTAAAACATTCCATTTCTGGGGTCAAATCTGTTCACATGTAATGAAGTTCCTGTTGTCCCTATCTCTGCATTCCACCACCCTCTCTGCGTGCTCTTGTAATAAGTTGCATCTGTTCGTCTCTGTATCAATATTGCCTTATGTTTTTCATCTTTTTCTTTCTCTCTGGTCTCTCTTGCTCTCCCTCTTCCCTCCTTTATCCCGTTTCACTCTCCTCGTCCTTCCTCTGCCGGACTGCTCACAGCTGGTCCTGGAGACATACAATGTCCCGGAGCTGTCAGCGGGCGTCAACTGCACCTTCGAGGACCTGTCAGAGATGGATGGGCTGGTGGTGGGCAATCAGATCCAGTGCTACTCCCCGGCGGCCAAGGAGGTGCCCCGGATAATCACGGAAAACGGTGAGCGGCCCCCAGAGGCAGAGCTGGGTGGCAGGACTGTCCTCCTGCCTGGATGAGAACTCAGGACAGACACTCAGGACAGATGTGGGGGGGATTGAGGGAGCCTTCAGGAGGGAAGGGTAAGAGGAAGGGATGTGCATTGGTGGGATGTTGCCCGACGAGGGAGAGGAGGTGCCCTTTGCGGCCCTTGGAATTGACTATTGAGACCAGGTGAGCATCCAAGAGTCAAGCTCACGCCAGGTGAGGAGCAGCTGCAAAGGGTAGGTAGATGGCAAGGCCAGGACAGCATCAGAGTGTGCCGGCCAAGTTCAGGATTGTACTGGAGTGTGAGGGGGCTGTCACGGAGGGGCAGTGGAGGAGGGGATGGGGTGGGGGAGTCATCCGGCGCGTTACACCCGCCCGCACTGCTGGGTCTCTGACCCTGGACTACTGTACCCCCCAGCCCCACCCTAACCTACCTCCCCAGAGCTGCCTTTTCGTGGCCGGCTGCACTGAGAGGGCCGGGGGTGGACAGAGGCCCAACACTGGTAAGGGACAGACCCGGCCTGGGCAGATGGATGCCAGGTTGGCCCTCCCATTTGGGCTTGTCACATTTGTTCCGAGCTGATTGATTAATGGGCTCTTGGGGAAGGCACAGAGCCAGGCTGGAAGTGGGGGCCTGGGGTCAGGGCTGTGAATTAAACATGGGATCCAGCTCCTCTCTGGCGCCAGCTGAGGATTCCAGGGATGCTCGCCCAAGTGGAGGCCTGAGCCCACCTGAGCAGGGGCATCAGAGCAGGGTCTCTCTTTACAGAGATGCAAAGTATGCACATCTGCACACACACACATACACGCAAAACCTCTTGTGTAGTTTGTGGCAGCGTCAGTGAGAGGCGGCCTGTTTCTCCTGGTAGCTAATCAATGTATTTGTAACTCTGTGAGTCTGGCATGGACAGGATGCATGTGAATGCATACGCATTCGAATACCTGTCAGAGTGGGTGTGTGTGTGTGTGTATAAAGTTAGGAGCTAAAGAGCAAATGAGGGGTGGGGGCCCAGTGTGGGAGGAGGAATAGACCAGAACCGTCATCTGCAGCTGCTCTCGGGGTTGTCCTGGGACTGCGCCTGCTGAGCCAGAGGCCCGTTAGAGCTGAGCACCCCCTCTCTAGGCCCAGCAGCTCCCCTTTCCCAGGGTGCATAACTCTCAGTGGAACCCCGACACGGGGCCTTGCCCTCCCCCTGAACCTGTGGCTGGCTCTGCCCTGCAGGCGACCACCATGTCGTCCAGTTGCAGCTCAAGTCCAAGGAGACCGGCATGACCTTTGCCAGCACCAGCTTTGTCTTCTACAACTGCAGTGTCCACAACTCGTAAGTGCCCCCGGCCTCACTCAGCTTCCTGTTCCTGGGGTCAAGGTTCATCCAGAGAGAGAAGAACCCGTCACTGTTTACAAGGAGTTGCTACCTAGAGGCCCTGCAAGGAGGCCTCCTTCACCCCAGAAGCAGACAGGCCCCCCCTCTGGTACCCACGGGGTTGATGGAAAGAGGCTAGCATGAGCAGAGGGAGACCCTGTGGGGTGAGGAGCTCCAACTCCCTAGCCCACACACCTCCTCTGGCATAAATCCATCTAACCTGATGCACTGCCCACCATCTGTTGAGGAGGGGGGCACATCCCACCTGAAGAATGGAGGGTCAGCACCCGGGGTGAGAGCAGGGGTCTGAGGAGGGCGGACAGTCCAACAAGCCACTGAATGCCCAGCTCTGCCCAGCGGGCTGGGCCAGGACTCAGGCTGGGGTGGGGGCGGGGGGCAAGAGGAGCAGGCTGCTGGGCTCTGGCCCCCTTTGACTAAAGCCTTCGCTTCCCAAGGGAAGGTAGGAGGACAGAGGCTTGAGCCCTGGAGTCAGATCAGCTGGAAACTTAACCATCTGTGCCCCAGTGTCCTCTGTAAAAGTGGAAGTAGTTCTTCTTCTTCTGGGGAACTCACCCAAATATTTAACAGCTGACATGGCAAGGGCACTGTCCCTGCAGAGAAGTTGCTGGCCCTGCCCGTCAGCCCTGCTTGGCCCACAGGACAGCAGCCAGGGCTGGGAGGACTGCGACCAGGAGAGCAGTTAGAGCCACGGCTGGCCCACTGGGCACCGCTCACATTCTTGCTGTTATTATATTATCATTTCCTCTCTAAGATGATAGAATTGGACCAGAGTGAAAAATGTACAAACTGGGTTTTTTTTCCACCATAGATACCTTGCTCCAACCAAAATTAGGTGCGGAACCCTAATAAACATAACAGGTGGAAGTGAGAGCTACTCTGATGGAGGGTCGAGGGGATATGGAACCCCTCTGTCTAGAACTCCACACGTCTCCCTCCTCACACAGTCTCCAAAGAAGCTCCTTGGAACGCCAGTGTTCCATACAGCACAGTCTGAAAGCCACAGGGCCCAACCTCCAGAAAGCCCTGCTTGCTTTAATAGGCAGCTCTGTCTTCCTCTCCACGTAGGACAGCATAATCAGAGACATTGTAGGCAGGAGGACTTTTAGGGTTTAGCTCTCTGGTTACAGGAGCTGTGAGCACAGAGCTTGGCCCTGTTTGGGGTCCCAAGGAAGAGGCAGCCAGCCCTCCGAGCCAAGAGCAAGAGTTTCAGCACTGGAATTCTCTTTCTGCTTCTCACCACAGAACTTCCCGTGGCTCTACCGCTTGGTGGCCTAATCCCTCACCCCCCTTTTGCCACTGTAAGAAAGCAAGTAGGAGATAAAATCGCATGTGAAGTTTCCATTCTGTCCCTAACATGATTGTAAGCATGTACTATGCGCAAGGCAATGTGTCACTCATCAGACAAGTAATCAAAAATTAGTAAGATGCCAAGACGTGGTCCTGCCCTCCAGGAGCCATGCCTAGCGGACTAGCGGATGAAAAGACAGTGAATAAGAGAAATATAATACAAGACCAGTACTGTCCCAAGACATAAACGAAGGGATTGGTGGGACAAGGGTCCAGTCTGACCAATTCTTCATTGGTCAGAAAAAGGGGAGACGGTCAAGTGGAGGAGGGGAAAATGGTTCTCCAGGTAGGAGGACCAAACACCCACGGGGGCATGGGCCTGGCCACCAGGGAGGGCTTGGCCTGCGTGGCAGGGCATTTAGGGTTTACGCTTTGGAAGAGGGAACCGTGTTGGGTTTGTAGGAGGGGAGGAACTTTTACAAAGTTGCCTTCGTTTCCTGGGAGGGGTGAAGTGTAGAGGTGACATTGCCATCCCACTGAGAGGGCAGCCTCAGAAACTTCTTCTGCCAGGGTGGGTCCGTGGGGGTGCTTGTCAGCCGAGACCCTGGAGTTAGTTTGAACTAAAACTCAAGTTTTTTGTTGGCCCTAAACCCCGTGGGCTCTCTAGACAAGCCCCGCTACTCCGGGCCTTATTTTTCCCCAATTCAGCAAAAGAGGGAACCATCCTGCGGAGACGCATAGTGGCTGATGAAGCCCTTGGGGACCAGATTTTTCAGCTGTCTGCATGAGAGGGAGGAGGCCAGAGAGTCTTGGCTGGCCAAGGACTTGAAGAGAAACAGGATGGCTTGGGATGAGATTTGTTCTTCCTGAGTGTTTGAGGGTGATTTCTCTTACTATTAAAAAATGTTTTCCTAGGCCCTAGAGTCTCAGGCCCTCTGCCTTGGGTTCACCCAGGGTCTCTGATTCGTGCTTCATCTTCCCCTGTGCCCAGGTGCCTGTCTTGCATGGAGAGCCCATTCCGCTGCTACTGGTGTAAATACCGACACGTCTGCACCCATGATCCCAAGACTTGCTCCTTCCTGGAAGGCCAAGTGAAGCTGCCTGAGGTAGGTCCCAGGAGCCAGAGTGGGGAGTGCGGCTTGATGTGAGCGTGGAACTCCCAGGAAGGCCTCCCCTTAGGAAGGATCGCTTGCTTCCACCCAAGCCCTACTCTTAAGGGACTATGTTATGAAAGCAGTAAACAAGCAAAGCTCTGCTGGGACCAGTGGGCGCTGGGTCAGTCCTAGAGGCTCAGTTCCTGTCAAAGGTGCATTCCGGGTCACTCCAACGGGGTGAGTTCTAGAACAATTCCAGAGAGATGACTATATGTGGGTCCAGAAATAAATGTAAGCACACAAGAAACTGGGCACAGACTCCTCGGTTGTCCCTCAGAGCTCTGCACACAGAGCAGAACCGAGTTTTTGTTTTTGTTTTAATTAAGTAAAAGGAAGAGAGGAAGAAGAATGAAAAAATGGTCAACTTAGCCAGAGCAGTGGTTCTCAAAGTGCAGTTTTCAGCCCAACGGCCCTCGCATCGCCTGCGAGGCTGTTAGACGCGCAAAGTCTCTGGCTCCACCCCAGTCTCTGGCTCCGCCCCAGCCTCTAGGCGAGAACGCCCGGGGCGTGGTCAGTGTTCAGTGCTTCTGCTGCACCATCGGGTTTGCGAATCACCGAGATGTGGTTGGGCTCCCTGGCTAAGATACTGTGTTTCTATTCCCTCCTAATTGCTATTTTTAGCCTTGAAAACTATTCCCCTCACCATAATGTTGTTACCTTTCTTGGAATGTAAGTTTATGAGCAAGGACCCTGAAGATAACTGGCATAAAAACACTTCGGAAAAGTCTGCTGTTCACATATTTGGTGCTTGTGTGACCCCCACCGTTGGGGCAGCAGTTCTCAACGGCGGTTGCTTTAGAACACTGAGATTTCAAATATATGCATACACACAGAAGAAGGGGTTGTGGACATAAGTCCTGCCTCCCCTCGCCACCCCGGACAATGGGATCTGCCTATGGCTGGCAATGGCCACTCCAGATTCATGACCCAGGACAAAGGCCCAGACAGAGATTGTCCCATTACAGGGAAAAGGAGGCAAGCGGTAACATCTTGGCTTTAACTAGGAGTGTGAATCTAATGTTTGCTTCAATTCCCTGCTCTTCTCTAAGACAAAACGGATCTAAGCTAAAAGAACAGACATGGGTCTGACAGCCAAAGGGCACACCCTTGGCATGAAGACCCTGATGAAAGCCTGGACAGTCTCCTTGATCCTGGGCCTTTATCTCGGGGTATGGGATCAGGAGCAGAAGGGCTGGTTTACCCACCAGGACCAGGGGCTGAGAGCCTAGGAAACAATGTCTTCTTATTTGTTCAGAAAGCTGCAGGTTACTCCAAGAGAGCAGAGACAAAGGTTTTCCAGCTCTCTCCAGCTTTCCAGACTGGAGTAACCGACAGAGGCTTCATTTGTGGAGAGGCCTAGAATGAAACGAAAGCAGAAACAGATGAGCTCTCGAGTAGAACTCAAAGGCCCCTGATCATTTAATTACCCCGAAGGAGGTTTTCAAACCTCTGCTTTTTCTTTCGTCTTTGCTGCTCTTGTCCCAAGTTTCTGTCTTTTAAAAGGAGTTTCTATATAAAAGAAACTTTGCATCTGCTGCTCAGAAAGAAGGAAAGAACTAGAAGAGAATCAAACAAGAACCCACCATGTTTCCCAGTGCAATTCAGGGATCCCTAGGGAAGAATGATGTCTTCAAGGGCCCGGATTGCAGGCCAAGCACGACACCCCATCTCTCTACACCTGACACTGGCAAAGGCTGCCGGGGATTCGTAGCACCTCAGAGGGCTTGGTACCAGGACCCCCAGGAAAGGGAGAGGCCTGGAGGCACATAGCCAATGGAGGGACACGGAGATGGGCTAACCCACCACTGCCAACCTTTAATTCTTTCCATTTCATGTGAGCCATTTTACGGTGATCCTGGCAGGCCTTTGCAGTGAGAGGCTCCAGCATAACTTGGCGTCGCCTTTCTGTACCAAAGGGAACAGAAGTAAATAAGTATTTGTGGACTTTGGACTGATCCAGCCATTTTGGGTCAGTGGAAGGTGGTTACTGTCCTCAGAGTTTAAAAGAAAGCCCAGAATACTAATGGAAATATGGTGAATTTTTCTTACGGTGTTATTTTGTTTTCTATGCTTTTGTTTCTGGGAAGAGATAGTAGAAAGAATAAGGGGTAACAAAGAAAATCACACATTTGAAAGGTGATTCTGGGGAAGCCCGGGTACAAGTGTCCCTTCTCCACACTGGAGGAGGAGCTTACTCACAGCAGGATACCGTGAGCCTTGCTAGGTGTTACCATCCGTCTTTCATTGCCCTATCCCCAAGTAGCTCCCCTATGCAGGCCTGTAAGTCTGTATTTAGAGATGTCGAAAAGGGCCACTGGTCTACATGATCCGTAACTGCAGATGGAAATTAGTTGGAATGCATTGAAGAGAAATCCATTCCCACAATATGGCCTTCTCGGGTGAGTGTTCCAGTCAAGGTGCAGGTCACCCTGTGCTTCTTGACAGGGAAGGACCCGCTCAGCTGCAGGCCTGCGGCTCCCCTGGGCATCCAAGGGCAGACCTACCCCCTGGGAACGAAAGTGTGACCCAAGCCCAGCGATTCTTTTGGAAGTCCCTGGGTGTTCATTTCCTTTCAACTTTTGAGTGTGGGGATAGAGACAGGGTCCTTTTGTTAGTCAAGAGGGATGCGGCCAGGTGGCTTTTTCATCTATCCAGCACCCTCTCGCACCCCAGGAAGGCTTTCATCTGTGCGCCTTCCAGTTTCAACGCCGGCTTTGTTGACTATCACCAGGGATGTTGAATTACCTTTCTTTTTTTCTTTCCCTGAACAAAGAGTGCATTCAGGTGAAGTTATGGGTCTGGAACAGAGAACTGGTCAATCATTGTTGTTGTTATATTAATGGTGTGTGTTCTAGCATAATTACAATGACTGGAAATAGAATGCCCAGTAACATATGTCGTTTATGGTAACTATATTACAGTTACAGGGAATGATTTTGTTTCAACTAATGAGGACATTGTGATAGCAACCCTGGGTCTTTAGATCAGCTGCCAGACCCTGGGTACCAAAGACGGGAGCGGGAGGAAGGTGAGGGAACACAGAGGTGGGATAGAGGGTCTTCCTGCTCTCAGTCCCATTCTCCCAGCATCAGCTGAAGCTCCTGCTTCCCATGGAAGGGCCTTTCCCTGCAGCAGACAGGAGCAGAGCCATGCCCTCACCTCTACCAAGTGGGAGGAGCTTCTGGGCCCCGAGTGGCTTTGGAATTCCCAGGTCTTCCACCTTCTGACCTGAACACCCCATCAGACCCACACACCTAATCACAGTGAGCTTTAGGAAGCAAAGGCAAATGCCCACGGAGACGCAAATTCATTGACAAAATGTGTGTCTGCAACAGAAGGACACACATGTTATTTCCCATCTGAACTGAAAGGCAGAGTGAACTGCAACCGAAGATTTGTTCTCGAGGCACCAGAGTGGATGGTTTTTGCTGGGAAGGTGAGGCACATCTGGCCCACGGGGCACAGGCTGAGAGAGGATGTTCCTGCCGCCCCTCGCTTCTTGAAGTTCGAGCAGAGTAGAATTTACTCCAGAGAACAGTTGTAAGATCAGAAGAGGCCAAATGAATTCTGTTTGATTTCCAAAGCTGTGCTTAAAATGTTCTCCCAAACCTCCTGACCACCCCGCTACCCCTGAGATGACATGCGTAGCCAGAGCAGATATCATGACATCTGCCAATCCCAAGGGTCGGTCCTCTCTGAGACCGCAGAGCCAGCAAGGCGAGGAAGGTGCTAACCCCGGAAGGTGCTAACCCGGAAGGTGCTGAGGGCCCCTGGTGCTGGCATAAGCCACCCGTCCTCAGACAGAGCAGGCCAAGGGCACTTACCTCCCAGCTGGACTCCAGGGAAATCAGGTCAGCTGATCTTGTCCCTTCTTGCAGAGGAACCGTTCTGGGACCCAGCCCAAGGGAACAAAACCCCCCATGCCATGCCCTTCACCCTCTCGAGAAAAACAAAGCCAAAATCAGCTAAAGAGCTTGCTTTCAATCCATGCGCTGCCCCCACTCCAGGTATTCCATTACTGGGTTGCCATTTCTCCAGACAATTGCACTTTCCATCAATCTCGTCTGCCCCTCCCCCCTTAAGGTTATGGGTATTTCCTTTCTGTATTATTACTTTGCTCTCTCCATGAACCAGCCCATCGTAGATCACGCTAATGGCATTATAAACTTGGGGAAAAGCAAGAAAATATATGGTGCGTTACATTTTCGTATTGGGCACCACAGGTCTGAGAAGGTGAGCGTAAATTTGGGGGGTTGGTTGGGGCTAGAGCTGGCTTGTCTCTGGAATTGATGGGGGCTGAGGTGACATGGAAGGGAAGGGTGACCTGCAAATCACTTATTCCTTAGCTGCCCCTAGATGCTGCCCCAGCCCAGCTCTCCCCGCCCTGCCAGAGCACCACAGTGCCCCAATCCTGCTGTAACAACTAGGAGAGTGAGAGCCCACATCTTGTAACCACAATGGGGGCTGTAAACCTAGAGGCCTGCCAGTCCCTCCCCAGGCAGCACCAGCCCCGACCCAGCTCCGCGGCAGTCTTTCTGTCCTTGTTCAAGTATTTAAATATGCAACGCAACCTTGATATAAAGCAGCCACTGACGTGCTGGACGTGGTAGACAGAAGCATCCTCTTTGCTTTCGTACTTTGGCTTGCTGTTTGCCCTCAGTTAGCAGTGCAATCTTTACTTCTGTGTGCGTGTAAGTGGAGACCACAATGTGCTTGGGGCTGCACAAGTGACCCAGAGCTGCCTCCTGCAAACCAAGACGGCAAAGCTTTCCTGGCGCCTCAAGCCACTGCCACTCCCCACCCTCAGTCCATTCTCACAACTGCAGGATGTAGCCACAGGCCAAACAGCCGCCAAGGGAATCTGGTTCTTACTGCATACATTTGTCTCCAAACAATCTTACTAAATGCAGGTATTTTCCACTCTCCAAGAGTTGGCCCTTTCAGATGATAGTTCAGAGAAAGATCTTTCTTGAAAAGAGAAGGGAAGCATGTTATCGAGGAATTTCATATGGGACCTAGATAATACCTGGGACGAAATTCAGATGATTGGTGTCAGTATTTTTGTTCATTGTCGTTGTGGGAATGCAGAGAGGTAACTGATGTCCTTGGTTTCTTTATCATGAACATGGGAGGATCATACGTGTTGTGCAATGAAACAAGAGAGCACATGGAAAAATACGTGTCAGGGGAAGGAGGTGGCGGAAAGCGCACTGGACTATCCTTGTACCCCTGGTACCATGTCAGCCGTGTTCCCTGGAATCTAACAGAATCACTCGCTGTCTACCAGAGCCATACCTGCATGTACAGTGGTACCGGGTGCATTACACTAGTTACTGTAATATTTACCTGGCAGATAAATAGCCGTTTCCAGCAGGTCCACCTCCCCCACAAACCCGTGGCACCTCCTGCGTGCCTTCAGCTGGTCCGTACGTTGAATGCCACACTTTGAACTAGCTCGGCAGGTGGTGTTAACCCCATTTTACAGATGGGAAAACTGACCTTCAGAAAGGTTGTATAATGACTGTCCCAGGTCATCTATGGGGTTAATAATAATAGAACTGGGACCATAGAAATCATCTAATCCAAACCAGCCCCAGAGGGTTTGAGGGACTTGCGCAAGGCCACATAGTTGGCTGATGGAGGTCCTGTCTCAAAGCACATGAAATATGTCACCTTCTGGAAGAAGGGAATGCTGTTAGGAGAGCAGTGGACGGAACTGGGAACTCCCTACCTGTCCACCTTTGCGTTTGAGGCCCTTGGAGCTGTTGAAATTGTCGGAGACCACACAAGCTCTGAAGCCAAGAAGGATGGATAAACTGAATTACAGGAGCCAATGGGGAGTTTGCGGAAAAGCACACAACTGGAGCGGGGGAGATGGATCCTCTGGAACCAAGGAGGGAAAAGAGAGTCAGTGAGGACCCAGGAGCAGCCTGAACTGAAGAGGAAAGACAAGGGAAGAACAAACATCTGTTGACTGCTTGCTCACTCTGTGCCAGACGCTTTATGTGTGGAATCCCCCAAACACACTTTGGAAGAGGGGGTGTTAATCCTCGTGCCTCTTTAAGTCAAGCAATGATTAAAGCTCTTGCAAGACACTGAAAATAGCAGGAGGAAGACAGACTTGCACTCAGAGTTACACAATTCCCCAACTGGGTTCTTTCTAGTTAGGGAAGCTCAACGGTGAGGACCAGGTGGAGAGGACCTGGGCTCCTGGACCACCGTGGCGGGAGCGCTCAAAACAGGCTCCAGCCATGGACGTGGAGAGACATGGAGGCTTCTCCGACCTTGCCCAGGGGCGTTTGACTTTGAGGCGGTTTGTACTTGGGATCTCAGCATGAGCCAGGTCAGGTTGTGGGGGGCTGGAGAGGGAGGAAGGGGCGGTGTGGTGGCAATGGTCCCTTCATGCCTTGTTGCCTAGGAAAATAATTGCCGTTTTATATTTCAATTAGGAGGGGTACCAGGGTCAATCAGCAGCGCCACCAGAGGAAAATGGGCCCAGCCCAGCCCTGGGCCTCTCCAATCATTATTGATGAACTTACTCTCAGGGCTGCCAACCTTTTTACATGCAAACTAAGGCGTTCTGGGGCCACGGCAGTCAGGACTCATTGGAGAACTCAGAGCGAATCCTGCAGGAGGAGAGGGAGCGTATGCTTCAGCTTATATCCTGGACTGGAATCAGTCCAGCCCCCAGGCAAGGTTCTAGGCCACCTCCAAGCTCCCTGTTCCCTGCTGGCCGGCCACCCCTCCGGAGTGGTCCCGCCCACCGGGAGGGACTCACCACCCCCCTTAAGGGGAGGAAAGCTGGTGGATCAGCATCTTAAGTTCCTCAGCTGCCAGCACATCTGCTGACACTGAGCCATTATTTTTCATCTCCCTGCCTCAGTTTCTCCTTTGCAAAGTAGAGGGGGTCCATTAGGTTGGTTCAGGAGACTGTCAGATTCTAGACACCCTCAGCATACCATTCATGCAGCAGCATTTCGCTGTGGGACATGGAGGTGGGGGTCCAGCCCTTCCTCTCTGACTCAAGCAGTAGACCCAGCTCCCCCATGGAGATGTGGATATAGCAGGAGGAGGGGCAGGGTTGTGCATGCCCTGGGGCAGAGAGCTACCCAGGGCTATACCGTGAACAGTGGAGTCAGGCCTGGCCTGGACCCAGAACCCCCTAGCTTTCATAGATCTTCTCTCCTGATTCTCCAACATCTCATACCCCCACTTCAATCCTGACCATTATCCTTTTCACAACATTGCTCTTGTCTTCAATGTGTCCTACACTCTCATCTTGCTGGAGTGTGTGTGTGTAGAGGGTGGGGGGAGATGGTAGTCGACACAGGGGCACAGGGTGGAGCTACTAAGACCGTCTTCCCACGTGGGCCTCAAAGTCTCCAGAGACCCACCCGGTCAGAGGCTCAGGGCCCCGTGCTGGGTTCAGGCCCCATCCTCACTGCTCTCCCCTCCTGCTGCCAACCTCCCTGTGGCTCCTCTTTGACTGTTATAAAATGCACTTGTAAAATTTACCATCTTAGCCAGTTTTAAATGTGCAGTTTAGTGCCCTAAGTACATTGACATTGCTGTGCAACCATCACCCCCGTCCATCTCCAGAGCTTTTTCATCCTCCCCAACCCAACTCTGTACCCAATAAACACTAACCCTCCATCCCCCTCTCCCCCGGAAACCCCCGTGCTCCTTCCTGTGTCTATGAATTGAACTGCTCTAGGTACCTTCTACAGGGGGAATTGTGTAATATTTATCCTACTGTGACTGGCTTGTTTCACTTAATATGTGTTTTCAAGATTCACCCATGTTGTAATACGTATTACAATTTCCTTTTGAAGACGGGATAATATTGCATTGTATTATATATCACAGTTTGTTTACCCACTCATCCGCTGATGGATGGTCGGGTTGCTTCCACCTTTTGGCGTTTGTGAATAGTGCTGCTCTGGGCACGGCTGTACCAGTTTGAGTTCCTGCTCTCGGGTTTTTTGTTTAGTTTTTTGACTTTTGGGTTTTTTTTTTTGTTTTGTTTTGTTTTTTGGCATGAACCCCCAGAAGTGATTGCTGGATCTGCTTGCTCCTCTCCTACCTGCTCTTCAGAGTAGCATTGCAGGCGGCCTGGAGGAGGGCAGGGGCACTTATGTAAGAGCCCGAGGGCCCGCAGCCTCTGCAGACAGTCTGCAGTGAGCCCACGGGACAGCAGTCTCAGGAAGGAGATGTGTGCCACGCTTTCGATGGCCACCCTGCCCAGAAGCCACCTGTCTCGGCGTGTCCCAAACATGCCACGGGGAGAGAAACCTGGGGGATGGTGGGCCTGCCTGACACGGGATGCCCGGGCATCCCGTGCTGGTGTTTACGCCAGCTGGTGTGTGCAGGAACTCTCACTCTTGCCCAGCCAAGTAGCCTAGGATACTGACTCTTCCACGCAGCTACTGAGAATCCGGAAACGAGCCAGCTTCCACCTCTCGGCGGGGCAGAGCACCCACACCCTTTATCAACCCTGTTCTCTCCCAGCCCTTCGTGAGCCGAGCTGCCTGCCCCTGGGAAAAGGGGCCCAACGACTCATGTCCTCCATCCCCAAATGTCCTCTGGGCCCTGCTCGGCTCCAGGGGTGAGCTGGCCCATGGCTAACATCTGGTCAGTGTGTACCTGCTCTGATGGGCATTTCCCTGGGGACGGGCCATCCCTGGAGTTCGATCAGAAACTCCTGGATTGAGGAGGTCTCAGAACCCATTCCAGAACATTCCCAAATGCCAGACTCAGCGCATTATGGAAGGCTCTGCCAGCCCCTCCTGCTCTGTTCCCAGCCCACGTGCCGGAGCCCAGGGCTTTGCCTCACTGCCGGTCTACTACGTGGTTCCCCCATCTCAGCTCTTGGCAGCCTGGAACGGAGGCAAAGGGGTCGGCAGCCCGAAGTGAGACGAGATGAGACGCCCAGCCAGCAGCATCTGTCTCTGCTGGGACAGGAGGGGTGCCCAGAGAAGGCCACCAGGCATGTCCGAGTCCGGAGTGCATTAAAATGGAAGCTGAAGAGAGCAGGGAGAGCCTCAGTGGGCAGTGACCTGGGACTTCTGAGTCCCACCCCCTCGCGGTCCGTGGTTAGGAATGGCCCCCAGTACCCGGGGCTGTCTGTGGGTGTGTTCGTGGGAGGGACAAGTGGCGCGAACCTCCGGGTTATGTCCGGAGGGGCTCCTGCTCCCCAGCCTGAGCCGTGCTCTCTGTCCCCAGGAGTGCCCCCAGCTGCTGCGAGTGGACAAGATCCTGGTGCCCGTGGAGGTGATCAAGCCCATTACCCTGAAGGCCAAGAACCTGCCCCAGCCGCAGTCCGGGCAGCGTGGGTATGAATGCATCCTCAACATCCAGGGCAGCGAACAGAGGGTGCCCGCCCTGCGCTTCAACAGCTCCAGCGTGCAGTGCCAGAACACCTCTGTGAGTGCCCGCTCTGCACCCCTGGGTGGCCTCGACCCCTCCTCCACCCCCATCCCTGTTCTTTTCCAGAGCCAGGTCCATTCCGCTCTGGTGGATTTCCCCAAACACCACCGAACGGCTCTGCTTCCCCCCGCCCTGCTCACGCTGCGCCAGCAGAGGGCCGGGCTCCCATGTTGCCAAGTGCCTGCCCGGAGCTGTGGCCCTGTTGTGACCAGGAGGGCCCTCTCCCCAAGACGGGGGCTGTGGTGCGAGGGGCTTTTGGACCAGCGATGGAGCTGCCCAGCGCTATTTGTGGGCCAAGGCCCGTGTACCCACCCTCCTTGGAGAAGCTCTGGAGGCCCTGGGCGCTGCACTCGTGCCAGGGCTGGGCTGAGGGCCGCATGCAAGCCCCCAGGCCTCCATGGCCCCTACCCCTACACGGAGTCTGCTCCCCGACACCGAAGGCATCTGAGATAGACCCACCCCCGCAAAGGCTGCTGCCGTGCGTGTGCTGCTCAGATCGGCACACCTGCCCGATGAGAAACCACACGTGGTCCATGCTTGGGCTGTCACCTGATTCCTAGGTACCGCGCCGTGGACCCTCTCCGTGTACCGCCTCCTGCCATCGCCTCCCCGCCTGGCAGCGGCCTCCCCTCTACTCGCCTCACTCTCTTCCTGGCTGCTCCTGTGCGCCCAGGTGCTCAGAGACAAGCCTGGCACCGAGAGCTGTAACACTTTCCTAGCTCTCCTTTACCGCACAAAGGAGAAAGTGGAGGCCCAGAAGCAGGGCCCAAACTAGGTTTGTGGGGCTGAGAGTTACACAACTTGGGGGACACTCTTTCAGAATGTAATGTCATAAGTAGAAAAGTAGATCCTCAGGCAGACCTTCAAAGGGGCAGCAGCTCATGTGCCTCGGAGTATCTGCCCCTGCCTAGCGGGTGATGTGCATGAGGTCACACAGCTAGTGCGGGGTGGGGCGGGCAGGGGATTTGGGGCCCCCTTTCATGTTACCCGCCTGCCATTCATCTGCGTTGCTTCTGGGTACTTATTCGCAGTGAGTGCGTTTTGGGATGTGATATGGAACAAAGCGTTCCATCGGGGCAGTCCACTCTCCCTACAGGAAGCGGACTAGAGGTCCGCGAGGCTCAGAGGGGCCCACGAGCTTGCCCAAAGTGGCTCAGCCTTACGGGGACTGAACTGACAACTGCTCTCCCAACCTCTGAAGCCCTAGATGTGTCCCTGCAGCCCCCCCCGGCAGCTGGCCTGTTTCTCAGATTTCTGCTGTGCCCCAGGTTTAATCTGCTGTGATTAAACCTTGGAAGCAAAAGAAATATTAAACACCTCCTGTTTCCTCCTAAATCCAGAGGCCGAGCAGACCAGCCCCAAGCATTTGGCTCAAGTGGTTCTCGCCCAAAGAAGCAAGTCCCTGTGGGAAGAGAGAGCCTGAGTCCCACATCTGACTCAGCAGAGGGCAGCTAGGGATTTCAGACCGTGGAGAAAACAGCCCCCATTCCTCAGGGACGCTGTCCAGGCCCGGGGGGTCGGGAGGGAGGACAGAGTCTGCGGCCTCTGATGATGAGTCTCCAGTTCCCCAGACATCACAAGACTCAGCTTCTGCCGAGTCTTCTGCTAACTCGGCGAAATAGGCCAGTGTGACCCAGATGACAGCCTGGGTTGGTCCCATCAGCCGCTGGGTCAGAACTCCATCCGTCCCTGGGTGACTGGCATGAGCTCCGCAGAGGCTCGCTGGGACCGCTGACTTTCTAGTCCTGCCAGAACTGGAAGCCAGCTGTGTTCAGATGACCTCGCAGTTCCTGACCCAAGGCCTGACTCAGTGAATAAGCCCTCTAGGGCTCACGGGGAACTCCCTGAATGGGGGGGGAGCAAAATCAGAGCCTCCCGGGGACAAGGACACGCACAGAAGCTCAGCAGGCCTGACACATGAGGGCTGGGTCTCCTCTGGGGACCTGGCGCTGCCCCCTGGTCAGTACCGATAGGACAAGAAAAGGCAGTGGTGGGCTCCAACACAGCCCCTAATCAAAGTGGAATTAGCAGCTGAGCACTTTATACCCCAGCCTTGGTGTGGCCCCAGGGAGCATGCTCTGAGCTGTGTCAGAGAGGATTGTGGGAGAAAAATTACTGTTGTTCCATTGCCTCAGTGTACTCCTTGGGCTGGGGACAGAAGGGAGGGGTTCTAAAAGAGAAACCCCCTTGGGGGTATGATGACAGAGAGAAGTGGGGGACAAAGAGGTCTCCAAGGAGGGGCAGAGAAGGAAAAGAGACATAGGAAAACCTGGTGTGGGCATGACGCTAGGCTGGGTGGGCAGGCAGGTCGCTTCCAGCCCACTCCCTCGGGACAGGCCCTGGTCCGATCCCGGCCGCCCTCAGGGGCCTGTGGGAGGCGGACAGGGCAGCTCAGAGGAACAGTTGGGGAGAGAACAACCATGTGCATTCTTGGCCCCCTTCAGACCAAGGTTCCAGAGAAATGTCAAGTGCTGCTAATAATACTGCCTAGTACCCGCCTCTCAGTCACCGGCGATCACAGGAGCAAGTGGGCCACAGGGGACAGCTGGCTGGCTGACTGCAGCGCTGGCCGAGGCCCCAGGGCTGCGGCCCAGCTTCCAAAGACCCACAGTGGCCCCATGTTTTCTTTCGGTGCCCCAATGGACCACACGCAAAGCAGAGATGGCGAGACCGATGGGGAGGCCTGTCGTTCCCCTCGCTGCTTTCCTGGAGCACCGCTGGGGGTGCCGAGCCTCTGGGATCCTGGAGACAGAGACACAGGCTCCTAGTGTTGTTCAGATATTTTGTTTGCCCAAACGCTAGAGCTTTCCAGCCAAACCCCTCAGAGCTCGGGACAAGAGAATGGTCGGAGGAAAGAATGTCCAAATCACATAGATATTTTCTCTTTGCTTCAGAAGGTAGAGAAATGGAGGTTCGCACTTTCCCAAGGTTACGATCAATGTCATCCACCAGCCGGGCCATGGTGTGACAGACTTGATTGAGACACTTAACCTCCTGGCCCCTGGGAGCCTGAAATGCTCTCCCCTCAGCTCTGGGCTTTGTGCAGAGTAACTGCTCACTGAGTACAGAGAGCTACGTAAATGCTAAGTGGTGCAGAGCGGGGGAGGTGCAGGGCATGGGAGCCACGGTCCAGGCTCCCCCGCTCTCCACCCACCCCACGCTCGGTGTGGGGTGCAGGTCATGGAGGAGAGAGGGTGTCCAGGAAGGAGCGTGACTTCCCTAGAGATCGAGGAGGGGCGGTGGCGAGCTAACGATTTCTATAATGTTCCATAATCTGGATCCCAGGAATGGGGGAGAAAAAGAGAAAGCAGCGCCCAGCATATTTGATCCTTAAAGTCTTTTTTATTTTTAGTTTTCTTCAGAAAGAAAATGTGTGTGCACATGCGCACAGCTGAACACACAGGCATTCTTGTGTGTACACGCCTCCACACGCACCAGGGTCTGGCGCACAAAACACTCAGCGAATGGCTGCTGTTAATCTTCCACACAAACATAAACACAGGGAACTCAAAGGTATTTTGCACAGCATCCCTGACTGTACGCACGCAGATTAAAATACACAACAATATTTGAGCGCTCATTCAACGTGGCAGGTACTGTGCTCAGAGTGTTGGATGGTTGTCTCGGACCCCCCAACAAGGCCATGAGGGACGCACTGTTTGCAGTCCCACTTTACAAATCGGGACCCTGGGACCTCGATCGTTTACCCACATTCACATAGCTGGTCGCAGCAGAACCCCATCACGGCAACACATGTGTACATACACACAAGTATGAACATGCAGATAGTACAGCTCTGACCTCTTCTCAAGTCAGCATGCATGTTGCATGTGAACACATTTGTAAACACAGACACATGCATACACATACCAAACTTCTTGCCTTGTTCTCTGGGGGATTTCAGGTCCTTGCCAAGATGGGTCTGAAGGGTCTATCGTTCTTTGGTCAACATACTTGTGGTCACAGCCTGCTGTGGGGTCCTGGCCAGAGCCAGGCAGAGCCAGCGCCCTCTAGCGGGCAGCCTGGGGCTGCCCTCACCACACTTCCCCGCAGTGGGGCCATGGAGGAGGGAGAAGGGAAGGGAGGTCTGAAAATGTGGGGGTTTTTTCCTTCTCTCTCCCCACACAGCTCTCTCTAGCACCAGAGAGAGCTCTGTTCGAAATGTTTCCCATCTCCTCAGACTCCAGTTCCGCAGCCTGGGGTGGGGCCCTGGAATCTGCATTTAGTAGGCCCCCTGGATGATTCTGACGAAGGCGGTCCCGATGAGAACCACCCGTCTTGATTAGAAGAAATTTTGTGAGAAAACACAGGACCCAGCCTGACCCAGACACAAAGAATACAGTCTCTGGGGAGCTGGCGACCGAACTATGTGGGAAAGAGCTTATGAGTCACCAGCCGAGTTATGCGCTGATCAAAAAATCCCCCACTGTTGTTTCTGCAAGGCTAGGGGGCTTTGCTTTGTTCTATGGCTCAAGCCCAGACTCTGGCGCTGGCCCAGGTGTCATCGGTCACAGGGAGATGCTATGACAGCGTGGATGGTGCCAACCACCACCATTGTGGGAAAAACACTGAACGTGGCTCCCTGGCCAGCGCTCGCTGGCCAGGGAGTTGGTGAAAATTTCCGGAGCAGTAGGGTAGACCCTGGAGAAGGCAGGTGCGCGTCCTACTTATGTGGCTGTGTGAGGACATCACAACACGTTCGTATTGGAGCTCATTCTGGAACTCAAGAATTTGGGGTGATTACTCAGATTAGGATTATAACCTCTTTGGAAGCCTCTACAGATGGGCTGCAGAAGCAAAGGCACGGGGGACAGGCCCCGACACCCTCCCCAGCCCACACGTCCCAAGGTTCCGCAGCTTCTTCCACCTGGTGTAGGTGCTGTGGCTAGCTCCACGGGGGAGCGTCAGCTGCCTGTCACAGTAACTGTCAACACCCCAAACTTTAAGTTAAAAGAGCCTATTGGCTCTGCAACTACCACTTAAAACCAAGACCCCAGGACCAAACACTTCCAACCAGTTGCCAGACCTCAGCCCCTCCTCTGCAGAAAACCTGTCTCCGTTCCATTCCTCCCTCCTACCCCCTGTGGTGGCAGTCTGGTGAGATAATGAGAAAAGCGCCAGGTAGGGATTGGAAACGTTGCCCAGGGCAGGCTCTGGGGAACTGTCTGCCATCAGAGGCAGATGGGGGCTGGCCTGCCTGAGGACCACCAGCAGCACCTCTCCCTGCACTCCCTCCCCACCTCTTAGGACCACAGTCCCAAGGCTGGGGCTCAGTGAAACATCGTGGGGAAAGCCCCGCTACTGGGAACAGGCCTCCATGGAAGGTGGTTGAGTAGTTCACTCAAAGCTGCTCCGTGGACCTGCCTTCCAAACGGGTATCCCACCCGCCAGGCCCGGCCCTCCCTGCCTTAGCGTCCTGAGCCCTGCGCGTCCCTGCCCCGCCCACCCCCAGACGTGCATGGGCACAGCTGTGGCCAGTCTTGAGTCCCGTGTGCTCTTGCGGGACTAAACAGGCTGACCATGGAGCCCCCCCAGAACTCTGTAACCCAGCTTTCTGCTTTCCTCCCACCACCTGGCTGCAGTATTCCTATGAAGGGATGGAGATCAACAACCTGCCTGTGGAGCTGAAGGTTGTGTGGAACGGCCACTTCAACATCGACAACCCAGCTCAAAATAAAGGTGTGGAAGGTGGCCCTGGGCGGGAGGGCTGGGGGTGGGGGAGGTGAAGGAGCAAGTTGCTCTGCACTCGTGGACCGGTGTCATCCATCCCCCGCCCCAGTGGCTGTGTCTCTCCCCCTGGCCTGAGCACCCCCACAGCCTCTGTACCACTCCCGCCGCTCAGTGACTTGCTGGGCACGGGCTCAGCATGCGCAGGCAGGCCCTGGGAGAGAGGAGTGGAGTGAGCAGGGCCGGCTGGAGAGAGGCTGGGGCTGCGCTCCTTGTCCACACTCCCCGGCCCCTCCTGGCCCCCGGCCCCATTCCTCTCTGGCCCTCTGCCCACAGTTCACCTCTATAAGTGTGGAGCCATGCGCGAGAGCTGCGGCCTGTGCCTCAAGGCGGACCCAGACTTCGAGTGCGGCTGGTGCCAGGCCCAGGGCCAGTGCACCCTGCGGCAGCACTGCCCCCTCCACGAGAGCCAGTGGCTGGAGCTGGCAGGCGCCAACAGCAAGTGCACGAACCCACGCATCACGGAGGTAGGCCACCATCCGGTGGGCCCTGCACGGGTCCGGGGCCCTGAGAGCCGTGCCTGGCCATGGTGTGGGTCACCCAGGGGCCACCGGCTGGCTGGGGCTCCTTGTTTCCCTGCATAGCTTCCCCAGGGGCTGTGGGCTGGACTCAGAGTCCCTTCCTTTTTCAAGGGAAGGCGAAAGCAGAGAGAGGCTCAACTGCCCTGGTGGAGCCTCCACGTATGCTGTGTCTAAAAGGACTCGAAGTCCCCGCCACCCTCCCTTTGTCTCTAAAGATCTCTCCTTCAGTGACAAAACTGCGCGACTCCATCAGCAGCAGCCTCACGAAGCAGTGGACCCATGACAGAGGCTGTGCGAGGGTCGTGGGTTCGAGTCTCGGCTCCGTCGGCTAATTGCTAGTTAGCCCAGGGCTAACGCGTCGCTCTCTCTGTGCCTCAGCTTGTTCACCTGGGCAGTGGGTCTAGGCGTCCACCTCACAGGGGAGTTATAATGGTTGTCTGAGATGATCCATGCCCAGCCTACAGGGACCTTCCCATCTTCCTCCTCCTTCTTCACCATCATTATTAAAACCCTTGCTGCACAGGTCTAAGCCAAGGGAATT